>JABXNX010000995.1:0-13961 GCA_014843695.1 Archivesica marissinica
ACTCTAGTTTAATCATGTGCGTGTGTGTGTGTGTGTGTGTGTGTGTGTTGTTTTACGTTTATTTATCGTCGCTACCGGTTACCCATAATAATATTTAAGTTACATATAACGTCACATCTTTTACACGAATTAACCCTGGACTGGTAATCCAGGATCGCAGGTTCGATCCCCTCGTCTGACCCTAAGAAAATTAACAGTCTTTCAGATGGGACGTTAAACCGAGGTCTCGTGTCGTGCTTTACCCGTGCACGTAAACGAACCAGAGGTGATTCTGGAATGGGTCTATGTCTGTATCATGCACTATCCTCCAAAATCTAAAATAACTAATCTCTTCTGGAGGCGTCGCTCATATGGGCAACCAGTAGCGACGATAAATAAACGTAAGACACACATACAGACTGGACCGTAAGTGTTGGCATACTTATTGTTTACGGGTATTCTTTCAATAAACAGCTTGACATAATTGTTGTTTTGATCGCTTAAAATGAAGACACATGTTGGAGCCGTTTTAGTTTATACAAATTTATTTTAGCTTGATTGCGAAAAAAGTTCTTACAACTTATATTAATCACTCTCGAGACCTCATTCCTGACGGAATCCATCGCCACTAGGGAGAGAGAAGAGGCAACGTGGAAATTAAATGCCTTGCCCAATGGCACAATCGTAACGGCTCCAGCGGGACTCGAACTCCGGACCTTTCGCACCTGGAACTAACGCGCACCACTGCGCTATCACGACTTCCATCAATGTTGGAGCAGTTACGAGGGTGCCTTTAGGTAAGGCAAATATTCCACGTTGTCTCTTCTCTCTCCCTCGTGGCGATGGATACCATCAGGAATGAGAATGATTAATATTAGTTGTAAGAACTTGTTTCGCAATTGAGCTAAAATAAATTGGTATGAACTAAATTAGTTAGAACTGACGCCAGTTATTTTAAACAGGATTATAACTTGAAGTAAAAGACTGTAACTGATTGTTTGCTATTCTCCAATTCTTATAAATTGGCCTCAACTATGTGGTACACTGATATACTAATGCCAGCAGCATTTAGTTTCCATTTGAAGAAAGAAAAGGCATACATGAGAGCCTCTAACGTCCGGATCAATACCGTACTGGCCTATATACCTGTCGCGATATTATTGACCAGAAACTCTTTAATTAGAGACAGTAAGCTGTACGTGGAATTTCCCATAGGTTACGCCAGCCAGTCCACGTATCAATCAATGTATGCAAAGCGTTAGAAGTTTGCTGAAGGTTAATATATAGCAATATCTCAGGTTGGCTAAAGGATACAAATCTGAGGCTCGCTAAAATATACAAATCTGAGGCTCGCTAAAATATACAAATCTGAGGCTCGCTAAAATATACAAATCTGAGGCTCGCTAGTAGTATAGGATGGTACTCCGGGGCAATTTTTAACAATTTATAGGGCGCTTTTGGCTGGGTGTGGCAGTCTGGGGCATTTTTGTTGTCAGTATGGCAGTCTGGGGCATTTTTTGTCATTATGGCATTCTGGGGCATTTTTTGTTGTCATTATGGCAGTCTGGGGCATTGGTGGTTTGGGGTGGGGTTATGCCCCGGAGTTCCACACCTAGTACTAAAAATAACAACACGTAATAATTTTTCAATATATTTTATTTACTAAAAAATAACTTAACTTAACTAATAACTAAAACAGTAACATGTTTATCATAAGTATTTGATTAAAAGTGTGTTTTAACTAACTTAACTAATAACTAAAAAACTAACATCTATTGTTGTTAAGTCAACATCTGAACCTATTTTTCTGATTATTTCCTCATTTATCATTTCTATAAATACATCTGTTCTTATTCTCCAGTAGTACACAATTTTAAATCTTGTTAAACCTCTACACAGTAACTGTACATGTATGCGCTATGACGTAATACAGTTCGTTGCCCATAGCAGCGAGTGATCGTCCACTTTACATGTAGATTCATCTGTTATTTCACCCATGTTCATTGCCCTATGCTTTGTACCATAATTCATTTAACTTCAAATTCATTTCTTTTAATTGTTGTTGGATATACATGATTGTTAATGTATGATTGTCAAAGTAGTGAATAATAATAATAATAATAATAATAATACATAGTATTGAGGATTTTTGACCTACTAGACAATATAGATTTATTATACAGGTGTAAATATTTTTATTACAAAATGTATGGTATATAGGACTAGATATTTGACAAAAACATGAGAGATATTAATAAAAAATAAAAAGTTTAATAAAAATAAAAAATTTAATAATAAAAATAAATTTTTAATAAAAAAACAAAAAAAAACAAAATTTTTTTACTTTTTTATAAAAAATTTAATAAAACGTAGTTGACAAATCTAAGAGACTTTTATTTCATTTTATTGTTGGCCCTGAAAAGGGCCGTTATATATAGTCCTAAGAAGGACTGTTGATGTCTATTGTTTTATTAATAAAACTCTGTTAAATCTCTCGGTAGACACTCCATTGTTCGGTGGATAATTCCACGACATGTTGGACAATATGTTCCGGTTGGAACCTTCTTCCTACGACAATAATCCCTGCCCATCAGTCTTCCAACACCTTCTGCTAGAGTGAACAATGGTTCGTTATCATTGTCCCAATTTTCAGTCTCTGCGTTTAAACTATGCGGATATTTGGGTCCCATAGTTTGGGTCCAAATTTTCTTTGTTTTCTTGATCATAGTTTGACTGCTGGTTGTAGGTTTGTTGTAGAGGTTCTTCTTGCAGAGGTTTCTGAAACGCTATTAGAGCCTCTAGATGTGTATAATTATGCTCATATATTCGAATTGTTGCTTCAAGCTGGTTAACTTGATTCTTGTAACCGGCGATAACATCTCCAAGTCTTTCGATATTGGGCAATAATACCCTGTATCTGTATTTCATGAAGTGGCTCCATCGTTGAAAATAATGAATGACGCTACGTTTTAACTGGCTGTATTTTATATTAAAATAGAGGATTGACCTACTAGTTATAAATACATTTTATATAACATAGTATTGGTTTTTGACCTACTAGATTATATAGCATTTTTAATACAGGTTAAGTATTTTTATTACAAAATGTATGGTGTATAGGACTAGATATTTTGACAAAACATGAGAGATATTTTCTTATCGAAAAATATGTAGTGGTCCTGAAAAGGGCCGTTTTATATAGCTCTAAAAAGGGCTGTTTTTATACCAATAGTTTCATTAATAAAACTCTGATAAATCCGGGTATATATTCACCAATTTAACCATATATACTTGATTTCTCGGCCAAATAACATTACGTCTATGAAGGAATTGTTGTAGATCATAATGTCTTTGCTGCTTGTATTCGGTATATTCATTTATGTCAATGTTGTCCTTGGCTCTAGCTTTCTCATACTTTATCTTCCTGTAATTTCTTATCTTCCTATACAAGCTCCTAAACCCACGTAGTAATCGGTTTTGATTCATTTTTAATAACTGATAAACATTTTCATATTGAACAAATCATTTATAGTGAAATATCGGCTTGACCTACTTACTAAATATAGATTCTATATAACTTCTATATAGTATTGGTTTTTGACCTACTAGATTATATAGCATTTTTTAATATATGATCTAGATCATATTTTAATAGTAAGTGTATGTTTTGGATAGGACTAATATATTTTGACAAAACATGAGAGATATTTTCTTATCGGAATATGTAGGACCGTATTTTTTCTTCCTAACAATATCATGTTAAGTTGTTGCTCTCAGGTACAGGGTCGATAATATCCGGAGTAAATATTGTGTTAGAGACAGGGGAGCCCCAATATTCAACTGGAGTAAACCCTCCATAAACAGGTACATAACTCATCATTCTTCGTAGATATTCATCATTGGTCTCAGGTAATGGTTGTGATGTTGTTGTAGATGTCTTTATAATGTGTTCTATGATGTCTGACCACCACCATCCAGGACTTCCATGCCCTAGCATAGGGTCGTGTAAAGGATCTATCAATCCAGACATTGTTGTAATCAATAGGCCCTAATGAATAACGATAGTTCTAACTGACTGTATATATAGTAGAAAATATTGGCTTGATCTATAGTCTATAAATAGTAACATGTCTAATGTATAACATTATGGTAACCTACATTTTAAATATTCCATGAAAATAAACATAATCCATGCATAAGTAAGAAATTGTTATGTTCATAACAGCGGTCACAGTAATAGGTTTCTTTACTACACCCAATGACAAAAATAACCTAACAGTTTTTTCCCAGATATCTGCTTCACTATCAAAACAAATACTAATATTACAACATTGACATTCACCTTCTAATATATTAGTTTTATTAAATTTTGATTCATAAAATTCCCATGCTATATCTTTAAAATATAGGCCTATAACCATATTGTTTTGTTAAGTATAAAATATGAACTAGGTTAGTGTAATGTTATGTATGTTATGATTGGAGGACTAAATATTTGACAAAACATGAGAGATATTTTCTTATCGAAAAATATGTAGTGGCCCTGAAAAGGGCCGTTTTATATATAGCCCGGATCTGAGGAGGACGGCCCATTTCGTGTTTGCTGCCGGCTTGTCCATGTGATTCGCGAACGACAAGATATATAGCCCTAATAAGGGCTGTTGGTTATAATTAGCCCTGAAAAGGGCTGTTTTTTCTACCCCTCATACTAAAAATATCCAGTATGATAAGGGGTAGTATACCCTGGACATAGTGTGTTACCCAACTGGCCAGGGCAACAACTACACCATGTAGGTTGAGGTTCCTCTGGTACATCATTTGGAACCTTTACAGCTCCCCAGTTCTTCGCTGGTCTTCCAAACCCTCTTGTTGGTGTTTGTAGGGCTTCGGTCGTTGGTGAAGCCATGCTAAAGTGTTTTTGTCGAGCCTCTGTCCTTTGTGTCTGCATCCCTAAAAAACGAGTTGTCGCTCCTTCCCCAAAGTATCTAGGTGCTCCCTCCGATTTTATAGGTGTATAAGCCATATGCTGTTTGCTATTCGGATAGTGGAGCTAAATCATTTGACTGGATAGCAAACAACATAGATCCTGATCAGACGCGACGATCTGGATCTATGTTGTTAGCAATTGTGATTTTATTTACCCAGCAGGTAAAGGGTTACGATAACCCAAATTATAAGTGTATGTTGTGATTGGTGTCTCAGCTACCATATTATCTTGCAATGCATGTATCACATGTTACTTGTGTCTGGTTAGCCTGGGTTCCAGTCTGTCGATTTTTCACTTTTTAACTTCTGGCAAAATGACAGCCTGGGGAAACTTGATTTGCGATCGTAGCGCCATCTACTTACACCCTCATTTATCAGGGTGTAGATTTCAAGAACGACAACTCTTCTCTACATGATACTAACGCTAACTATACCATGCTGATGTGTAGCTCGTGTATTACGAAGGACGCGCCGGAAGTTGCGATGGAGCCTCCGTGCTGAAATGGATACGATGTCTGCCTTGTACCCGAGAGGTTGTGACATCGAGCCCCGCAGAATCATGGTGGCAAGCATCGTATGCCAATGTTGACTCGTCTCAATGGTGTAGAATTCCACCAGGAATGAAATCTCGACAGCAATTAAACTACTGTTGTAAGAACTTGTTTCGCAATCGAGCTCAAATAAATTTACATAGACTAAACTTTGTTTTCCCATACTGCAATAAGGACTTTGCCAACATCGAGGCGATTATAATAATGCAAGCTAGATCAGCAGGCAGAGCGTTCATCATGTAAGGGAAAGGTCCCAGGTTGGAACCCCGGGTTGGCTGCTCATTGTTATTATATTGTGAACGTTGGCGCCCAACGAGGGACGTTGATTGCATATGGGTCATTATCCGACAAATTGAAAACTCTGTACATTTTTATGTTGAAATTTTGCTGGATTAATTTACCATCACGAACACATGGAATTGTGACGGTAAAGACAAAAAGTAACAAAAGTCACATTTTAAACAAATTTAAGAATGGTTATGCATCTGATGTATGCTATTTTTGTATTTTGTTAGCTGTTATCATACGAAAATGGCGTGTCACTGTTTACAACAGAGATACATGCAATGGGACAACACATATTTAAAATATTCAAAAGTGTCGGATAATGAGCCATATATACTTCGAGATCATGTTTATCTGGTTCTGCATCCATATAGGTTGGTGGAAGAATTCGAATATGGCGGGGGAATATGTAGCTGTACCGAATTAGTCACCATTGCATGTGGAGGGGGTATGTTTAAGTGGACCGGTTAACTCAGTTGTTAGCGTGTTTATCCTGTAAGCTAAATGTCCCGGATTCGATCCCTGTTGGCAGCACATTTTCGTCATCATGTGGCATGTGCGTAACTGTTATCCAGTTGCGATGTGCCTCCTTTCACATTATATGCCTGTTTCAATTACCCCGCTTTGGCGGAAGTCGTGATAGCGCAGTAGTAGCGCGTTCGCGTCAAGTGTGAAAGATCCGGACGACGTGGTCGTTTGGGTAAGACACTCACACCCATGGCGATGGATTCCATCAGTAATAATGTTTGGGTAAGACACTCACACCCATGGCGATGGATTCCATCAGTAATAATGTTTGGGTAAGACACTCACACCCATGGCGATGGATTCCATCAGTAATAATGTTTGGGTAAGACACTCACACCCATGGCGATGGATTCCATCAGTAATAATGTTTCGATAGCACTTAAACTACGTTGTTGTGCAAAATATATGAAAAACAAACAATATTTGCACGAAATGTTTATTATTGTCATATATAAATAGTAATGTATTACATAAATACATTAATCTATTTAATATACGACATCATTGATTTACCATGTACTATATATATTTGTCTTATGCATATCGTCTGCTATCATTTTCGCGCCTAAAATATCAAATCTATTTTCGCACGGGAATGACTAATTATCGGGACTGATTGCATAAGTGGCCAGTTGCCTTATTTTAAAGGCCAAATCTTTTGATGTGCGGAAAATCTAAATAATATTAGGTAGCGTAACATATGTTAGCAAAGCATACGATTTCATTAATATATCTAAATTATGGAAACGTCTGACGGATATTGGTGTTTCAGGAAAACTATATTTATCCATAAAGTCACTTTATTCATCCGTTTCTTCTTGTGTCCGTGTTAACAGCCTGCATACCGATTGGTTCGATGTAAATTGTGGTCTTCGTCAAGGGTGCATACTCTCACCATTATTGTTTAACCTCTACATAAATGATCTTGTCATTTATTTGAAATATTTTGGAAAAGGTATTGTCTGTGATATTGACACTATATGTATTATGATATATGCTGATGATATTGTGCTACTTGCCGAATCTGAGCATGACTTACAATTGCTGTTAAATGCATTACATGACTGGTGCAATAGAAATGACATGCTTGTAAATAATGATAAAAGTAATATTGTACATTTTCGTAAACAGTCTAGTCCAAAGACAAACTTTATATTTAAATGTGGCAACACTGTCCTGAATATAGTAGAAAAATACGTGTATCTTGGTGTGTTAATGACTGAACATCTTGATTTTGAAGCAACAGCTAAACATGTTGCCCAGAGTGCAAGCAGAGCTCTTGGTCTATTGATTGCAAGATGTAAACTGGCAGGGGGCCTTCCGTATGCAGTATTTACAAAATTATATGATTCTATGGTATGGCCAGTGATTGGTTACAGTGCATGCATTTGGGGTTATAAACAATATTCTTGTATTACTGCTGTCCACAATAGAGCTATCAGATTTTGCTTAGGTGTTGGTAAATATACACCGAATGCTGCTTTGTTAGGAGAGATGGGGTGGGATCCGTCATATATTCGCCAACTGGAGTGTACAGTTAGGCACTACAAACGAGTTTCAATCACCAACGCATCACGGTTAAATAAACGAATTGCATTGTGGGCAGATTCAATGGCTTTTTTGCGTTGTAAAATTTGGTTTTACATATTCCAGAAGCGTATATTAGAACTGGGAGTAGAATTTCCATTAAATATTTCGCATCCTATCTCTTCTTCATCTGTATGTAAAGTCAAAGCTGCTGCTATGAATGAATTTAAGGCAATGTGGTATACACAGATTAATAATACTGTCGGCCCTTCCGGCAGAGGCAGAAATAAATTACGAACTTATTGCTTATTCAAATCAGAATATAAAACAGAAGAATATTGCAAAATTATACTTCCTTTACGCCATAGAACCGCGTTTGCTAAATTTAGATGTGGGGTAGCACCATTGAGACTAGAGACAGGTAGATATGAAAATGTGTCATTAGAAAATCGTATATGTCCCTTTTGTGACAATTGTATTGAAACTGAGGCCCATGTGATTTTGGAATGTATGCTGTATCAAGATTTAAGACAAATCCTATTTAAGAAAGCAACACAGATGAACTTTTACTTTGCTGCTCTTTCTCCAAATGATAAGCTAATATTTATATTTACCAACGCAGAAATTATGAGATTAAGTGCCAAAACCGGTTTTAATATTCTACAAAGACGTTATTTTTACCTTTGTACATAATGCTTCAATTTGTCTTAATAATCCAATGTATTTTTAATACCAGCTGAATAGTCTATGCTAATCAGTTCAATTCTGATCTGATCAGAGTTGATATTTGCTTTTTCAAAACATTTTTTAATATGCGCAATAGTGCTCTCATACAATCATCAGCATTTTATGATATCATTTTGATTGTAAGCTTATTTTAGGTTAGATTAGCGTAGACTATTCAGATTTATCATGTGTTGTTTACAACTACATGTATGTATATACATATGTTATATCATACTATATTATTACAACTGCATAATGTGATGTGTTTTATACTTTGATAAATACCGTCTCTTGTAACTCATTTATGAGTGGCAATGTACTATTCCATGTTATATTTTAATGTTGTTCTGTTATTGTTGTACATTTATGAGTGGCAATGTACTATACCATGTTATATTTTAATGTTGTTCTGTTATTGTTGTACATTTATGAGTGGCAATGTACTATACCATGTTATATTTTAATGTTGTTCTGTTATTGGTGTACATTTATGAGTGGCAATGTACTATACCATGTTATATTTTAATGTTGTTCTGTTATTGTTGTACATTTATGAGTGGCAATGTACTATACCATGTCATATTTTAATGTTGTTCTGTTATTGGTGTACATTGATGAGACATAAATAAATAAATATATATATGTTACTGCGCCTGCTAGTCTAGAGGACCATCGCTGGTCTGTATATAAGAAACGGAAATTATTAACCAAAGCATCACAGACGGATCTATAGCCCAGTGGTAACACGCTGGACTGGTAATCCAGGGATCGCACTATCCTCCAAAATCTAAAATGACTAATATCTTCAGGAGGCGTCGCTCATATGGGCAACCGGTAGCGACGATAAATAAACGTAATAAAAAAACAACAAAAAACAACAACAAAAAAACAAAAAAACCCAAAGCAGAACAGACGGATATGTAGTCCAGTGGTAACACGCTGGACTGGTAATCCAGGGATCGCAGGTTCGATCCCCCGTCTGACCATAATAAAATTAACAGTCTTTCAGATGGGACGTTAAACCGAGGTCTCGTGTCGGTGCTTTACACCGTGCACGTAAAAGAACCAGAGGAGACTCTGTAATGGGTCTCTGTCTGTATCATGCACTATCCTCCAAAATCTAAAATAACTAATCTCTTCAGGAGACGTCGCTCATATGGGAATCCGGTAGCGACGATAAATAAACGTAAACACACACAACCAAAGCAGACACACAAAGGTGACATCCAAGGAACGGATCGTTGCGTGATCTTGAAAATAAGATACAGAATTAACTGATTCTATGACACTTAGAATAGAATAGACATTAAGAGAAAGATAACTTATGAAAGTTAATTGCGTATTTAAAAATAAATACGAGTTATAAGATTATTCAGCCGAGATAAAGAACATATTTAGTTCCGGTGAATATAATCTATTATTGTGAGACGAAAGCTATTGAAGCGGAAACATTGATAAGATTGTAGGGATATAGTAATTACGGATTAAAGAGATTAGAGCTTATCAGGACAATTATTAGCGATAAGCGACTAAATTCTGACTTAAATAAATAAAATAAAAGTTGAATTAAGCAGAGATATAGGCATGAGATATAACACAGAAATAAAGAAAATACGGAAGAATAATATTATATATAAGAAAGACAAACCACTGTGTTGAGTTATTATTGTGAGACCGAAGATACAAATACCCTTAGACAACTCCAGCGAGTCTATCATAGGTTAGACCCTGACAGGAGCTCAACTGAGACATTGAGATATTATAAATAGAAGTGGGGATCACCACATTGAGCGATCGACCGTGTCACAGAGATAAATAGAAGTGTGGGTCACGACACCCACTGGGTGACTTGTTTCGTAATCGAGATAAAAGAAATTTGAATATAAACTATACACCGTGCAATATAATCATTTTATTATGATATACAACATTATAACAACCTATATTAATCATTTTATTATGATATACAACATTATAACAACCTATATTAATCATTTTATTATGATATACAACATTATAACAACCTATATTAATCATTTTATTATGATATACAACATTATAACAACCTATATTAATCATTTTATTATGATATACAACATTATAACAACCTATATTAATCATTTTATTATGATTACACAAACATGTCGACCATCGTACCGTACCATCTCACATACGTCCAGGTACGAGGCTAACCACTGTGCTAACCGGACAGCCGTTACATAGTATAACATAGTATGTGTATTTTCAGTTGCGTTAGTCTGTATTCAAACGACAATCTTGCACATTAAAGTACAAGCTATGAGGAGACTTGTATGAAACTAATAATGTTTAAGTTTATATATAACGTCACATCTTTTACACGAATTAACCCTGTACTGGTAATCCAGGGGTCGCAGGTTCGACCACCCGCCTGACCCTAATAAAATAATCAGTCTTTCAGATGGGAATTTAAACCGAGATTGTTTGGTTTGTTTTTGACCATACAGTGGGTAACCCTGTCTATCCTCGCTGACCCATTCGTCTTAATATACATCACACACTTCCAGGTCCGCGGCTAACCACTGTGCTATCCTCTGTCTGACCCACATGTCCGATCTGTCGACCATCGTACCGTACCATCTCACATACGTCCAGGTCCGAGGCTAACCACTGTGCTAACCGGACAGCCGTTGCATAGTATAACATAGTATGTGTATTTTCAGTTACATTAGTCTGTATTCAAACGACAATCTTGCACATTAAAGTACAAGCTATGAGGAGAATTGTATGAAACTAATAATGATTTAAGTTTACATATAACGTCACATCTTTTACACGAATTAACCCTGGACTGGTAATCCAGGGGTCGCAGGTTCGACCCCTCACCTGACCCTAATACAATTAACAGTCTTTCAGATGGGACTAAACCGAGGTCTCGTGTCGGTGCTCTACACCGTGTACGTAAATGAACCAGAGCAGACTCTGGAATGGGTCTCGGTCTGTATCATTGCACTATCCTCCAAATGTCTAAAATGACTAATCTCTTCAGGAGGCGTCGCTCATTATGGGCAACCGGTAGCGACGATAAATAAACGTAAAACGCACATACTTGATATGACCTTTGTGCATTATTTGTATTTACATCGAGCCGGTAGCATTCCAAATCAGTTCAATAATTATTGATTACGTTCCCCAGCCTGTGAACGTCTCTTTAGCACCATTATGTTGTACATTACTCAGTATACAAGTTTCCATTTTAAATGGTCTGAGATCAATATAGTAGCAAATAGCCATTACATATTCTAATTCCGCCAGGGCCAAGCTGCCATGGTTTATGACTGTACATCTATCTCCGCAATCTCTAGTCTAAAAGGACCATCAAGCAATTATATACATTGATGTATTGATCACATATGTACGAGTATATAATCGTTTTGAGGGCGTTATGGAATATTGATCATTATTATTATTGTTACTATTATTATTGTTACTATTATTATTATTATTATTATTAAAGTGTTGTTGTTTGTGCAGAAATTGAGTCGCTCCATTGCACTGTTTGCTTGTGTTTCGTATTCTTCCGTTGTTGCATACACTTTTGTATTGTTACCGTTTTCTTACAAATATAAACTGTTAATTATAAATTAGTATATCCTAATGAATTCGCAATCGTTGTAATATAAATAAAGTTTGTGGAAGTCGTGATAACGCAGTGGATGCGCGTTCGCTTCAGGTGCGAAAGGTCCGGAGTTCGAGCCCCGCTGGAGCCGTTACGAGTGTGCCCTTAGGCAAGGCATTTAAATTCCACGTTGCCTCTTCTCTCTCCCTCGTGGCGATGGATTCCATCAGGAACGAGGTCTCGAGAGTGATTTATATAAGTTGAAATAACTTGTTTGGCAATCAAGCTAAAATAAATTTGTATAAACTAAATAAAGTTTAAAACTTTAATGATTTTTGTTTGTTTCTCGCTCTCATATATTGACAGCAGTCGTGATGTTACAATCTTAAATTTACTTGAGACATCTGCATATTCAGTCGACCTTAGGTCACAGTAAAGTCACAATAGGTATTATATAGCCTTGAAATTATAGGTAGTGGAATGCGTTAGCATCGTTGGTGTAGTGGTAATATAGAATGTTTGTGGCGTCAAAGGTACAGGGTTCGAGCCCCAATGAAGCCATATATTTTTGTTTTTTTCAATATTTAAAATTTATATAAATATGCACCAAACTTCATGAAATGAAATTTAATAGTATTGACTGCATAAAATGAAATAAAACGCATGAAATAAACAATGAAGTAAATAAAAATGAATAAATATAAAACTTTTAACAACCCCAAATTTGGACAATATCTTCATTCATTAATAATTCGAATAAAACTGATGACAAAAATGTTTTGTACCAAATAAAATGAACATTATAGTTAACTAAATGTAAATTTATGATTTTCTTCATTGTACAATGTTTCGAGCTCACAAGCAACATAGGTATTGTAACGCAGTGTGAAGTACTAGCACCTTAGACCTTAGTTTAAATAATATTTTATTCAAGAATGTTACATAACATAGGAATAGTTGCAATAGCACAGTTAGGATTGGGGGAATGTTACATAACATAGGAATAGTTGCAATAGCACAGTTAGGATTGGGGGAATGGTACATAACATAGGAATAGTTGCAATAGCACAGTTAGGATTGGGGGAATGGTACATAACATAGGAGTAGTTGCAATAGCACAGTTAGGATTGGGGGAATGGTACATAACATAGGAATAGTTGCAATAGCACAGTTAGGATTGGGGGAATGGTACATAACATAGGAATAGTTGCAATAGCACAGTTAGGATTGGGGGAATGGTACATAACATAGGAATAGTTGCAATAGCACAGTTAGGATTGGGGGAATGGTACATAACATAGGAGTAGTTGCAATAGCACAGTTAGGATTGGGGGAATGGTACATAACATAGGAATAGTTGCAATAGCACAGTTAGGATTGGGGGAATGGTACATAACATAGGAGTAGTTGCAATAGCACAGTTAGGATTGGGGGAATGGTACATAACATAGGAGTAGTTGCAATAGCAGTTAGGATTGGGAATTACCACCTTCAATTGTTAAATCAATTTTATTCAATTAAACTGCAAAGCAAACATCCATTGCAAATGAAGCGTGTAATTATGATAATGTCTCAAATACACTTGCAATACTAACAGTTGTTACAGACGGATCTGTAGTCCAGTGGTAACACGCTGGACTGGTAATCCAGGGATCGCAGGTTCGATCGCCCGTCTGACCCTAATAAAATTAACAGTCTTTCAGATGGAACGTTAAACTGAGGTCTCGTGTCGGTGCTTCACACCGTGCACGTAAAAGAACCAGACGAGACTCTGGAATGGG
>JABXNX010000996.1:0-13960 GCA_014843695.1 Archivesica marissinica
ACACCTAGAAGCAATATTTATAACCGATTACATAATATATACAACCTAATACATAGATTGTACTGGCAGTGATGTAACACTCGATATGTTCTACACCTAGAAGCAATATTTATAACCGATTACATAATATATACAACCTAATACATAGATTAATCTGGCAGTGATGTAACACTCGATATGTTCTACACCTAGAAGCAATATTTATAACCGATTACATAATATATACAACCTAATACATAGATTGTACTGGCAGTGATGTAACACTCGATATGTTCTACACCTAGAAGCAATATTTATAACCGATTACATAATATATACAACCTAATACATAGATTGTACTGGCAGTGATGTAACACTCGATATGTTCTACACCTAGAAGCAATATTGGTTCCCTGCTTGTGAGGATTAACACCTAGAAGCAATATTGGTTCCCTGCTTGTGAGGATTAACCCATTAACACATAGAAGCAATATTGGTTCTCTGCTTGTAAGGATTAACCACATAGAAGCAATATTGGTTCCATGCTTGTGAGGATTAACCCATTATCACCTAGAAGCAATATTGGTTCCCTGTTTGTGAAGATTAACACCTAGAAGCAATATTGGTTCCCTGCTTGTGAAGATCCACCCATTACCACCTAGAAGCAATATTGGTTCCCTGCGTGTGAGGATTAACACCTAGAAGCAATAGTGGTTCCCTGCTTGTGAGAATTAACCACATAGAAGCAATATTGGTTCCCTGCTTGTGAGGATTAACCATCTAGAAGCAATATTGGTTCCCTGCTTGTGAGGATTAACCCATTAACACCTAGAAGCAATATTGGTTCCCTGCTTGTGATGATTAACCCCTAGAAGCAATATTGGTTCCCTGCTTGTGAGGATTAACCCATTAACACCTAGAAGCAATATTGGTTCCCTGCTTGTGAAGATCCACCCATTACCACCTAGAAGCAATATCGGTTCCCTGCTTGTGAGGATTAACACCTAGAAGCAATAGTGGTTCCCTGCTTGTGAGAATTAACCACATAGAAGCAATATTGGTTCCCTGCTTGTGAGGATTAACCATCTAGAAGCAATATTGGTTCCCTGCTTGTGAGGATTAACCCATTAACACCTAGAAGCAATATTGGTTCCCTGCTTGTGAGGATTAACCCCTAGAAGCAATATTGGTTCCCTGCTTGTGAGGATTAACCCATTAACACCTAGAAGCAATATTGGTTCCCTGCTTGTGAGGATTAACACCTAGAAGCAATATTGGTTCCCTGCTTGTGAGGATTAACACCTAGAAGCAATATTGGTTCCCTGATTGTGAGGATTAACACCTAGAAGCAATATTGGTTCTCTGCCTGTGAGGATTAACCCATTAACACCTAGTAGCAATATTGGTTCCCTGCTTGTGAGGATTAACATCTAGAAGCAATATTGGTTCCCTGCTTGTGAGGATTAACCCCTAGAAGCAATATTGGTTCCCTGCTTGTGAGGATTAACCCCTAGAAGCAATATTGGTTCCCTGCTTGTGAGGATTAACCCATTAACACCTAGAAGCAATATTGGTTCTCTGCTTGTGAGGATTAACCCATTAACACCTAGAAGCAATATTGGTTCCCTGCTTGTGAGGATTAACCCATTAACACTTAGAAGCAATATTGGTTCCCTGCTTGTGAGGATTAACCCATTAACACCTAGAAGCAATATTGGTTCCCTGGTTGAGAAGATTAACCACCTAGAAGCAATATTGGTTCCCTGCTTGTGAGGATTAACCCATTAACACCTAGAAGCAATATTGGTTCCCTGCTTGTGAAGATTCACCCATTAACACCTAGAAGCAATATTGGTTCCCTGCTTGTGAGGATTAACCCCTAGAAGCAATATTTGTTCCCTGCTTGTGAGGATTAACCCATTAACACCTAGAAGCAATATTGGTTCCCTGCTTGTGAGGATTAACCCCTAGAAGCAATATTGGTTCCCTGCTTTTGAGGATTAACAACTAGAAGCAATATTGGTTCCCTGCTTGTGAGGATTAACAACTAGAAGCAATATTGGTTCCCTGATTGTGAGGATTAACCCCTAGAAGCAATATTGGTTCCCTGCTTGTGAGGATTAACCCATTAACACATAGAAGCAATATTGGTTCCCTGCTTGTGAGGATTAACACCTAGAAGCAATATTGGTTCCCTGCTTGTGAGGATTAACACCTAGAAGCAATATTGGTTCCCTGCTTGTGAGGATTAACACCTAGAAGCAATATTGGTTCCCTGCTTGTGAGGATTAACCCATTAACACATAGAAGCAATATTGGTTCCCTGCTTGTGAGGATTAACACCTAGAAGCAATATTGGTTTCCTGCTTGTGAGGATTAACACCTAGAAGCAATATTGGTTCCCTGCTTGTGAGGATTAACACCTAGAAGCAATATTGGTTCCCTGCTTGTGAGGATTAACCCCTAGAAGCAATATTGGTTTCCTGCTTGTGAGGATTAACACCTAGAAGTAATATTGGTTTCCTGCTTGTGAGGATTAACCCATTAACACCTACAAGCAATATTGGTTCCCTGCTTGTGAGGATTAACACCTAGAAGCAATATTGGTTCCCTGCTTGTGAGGATTAACCCATTAACACCTAGAAGCAATATTGGTTCCCTGCTTGTGAGGATTAACCCCTAGAAGCAATATTGGTTCCCTGCTTGTGAGGATTAACCCATTAACACCTAGAAGCAATATTGGTTCCCTGCTTGTGAAGATTAACACCTAGAAGCAATATTGGTTCTCTGCTTGTGAATATTAACACCTAGAAGCAATATTGGTTCCCTGCTTGTGAGGATTAACCCCTAGAAGCAATATTGGTTCCCTGCTTGTGAGGATTAACAACTAGAAGCAATATTGGTTCCCTGCTTGTGAGGATTAACCCTTTAACACCTAGAAGCAATATTGGTTCCCTGCTTGTGAGGATTAACACCTAGAAGCAATATTGGTTCCCTGCTTGTGAGGATTAACCCATTAACACCTAGAAGCAATATTGGTTCCCTGCTTGTGAGGATTAACCCCTAGAAGCAATATTGGTTCCCTGCTTGTGAGGATTAACCCATTAACACCTAGAAGCAATATTGGTTCCCTGGTTGAGAAGATTAACCACTTAGAAGCAATATTGGTTCCCTGCTTGTGAGGATTAACCCATTAACACCTAGAAGCAATATTGGTTCCCTGCTTGTGAAGATTCACCCATTAACACCTAGAAGCAATATTGGTTCCCTGCTTGTGAGGATTAACCCCTAGAAGCAATATTTGTTCCCTGCTTGTGAGGATTAACCCATTAACACCTAGAAGCAATATTGGTTCCCTGCTTGTGAGGATTAACCCCTAGAAGCAATATTGGTTCCCTGCTTGTGAGGATTAACAACTAGAAGCAATATTGGTTCCCTGCTTGTGAGGATTAACAACTAGAAGCAATATTGGTTCCCTGCTTGTGAGGATTAACCCCTAGAAGCAATATTGGTTCCCTGCTTGTGAGGATTAACCCATTAACACATAGAAGCAATATTGGTTCCCTGCTTGTGAGGATTAACACCTAGAAGCAATATTGGTTCCCTGCTTGTGAGGATTAACACCTAGAAGCAATATTGGTTCCCTGCTTGTGAGGATTAACACCTAGAAGCAATATTGGTTCCCTGCTTGTGAGGATTAACCCATTAACACATAGAAGCAATATTGGTTCCCTGCTTGTGAGGATTAACACCTAGAAGCAATATTGGTTCCCTGCTTGTGAGGATTAACACCTAGAAGCAATATTGGTTCCCTGCTTGTGAGGATTAACACCTAGAAGCAATATTGGTTCCCTGCTTGTGAGGATTAACCCCTAGAAGCAATATTGGTTCCCTGCTTGTGAGGATTAACACCTAGAAGTAATATTGGTTTCCTGCTTGTGAGGATTAACCCATTAACACCTACAAGCAATATTGGTTCCCTGCTTGTGAGGATTAACACCTAGAAGCAATATTGGTTCCCTGCTTGTGAGGATTAACCCATTAACACCTAGAAGCAATATTGGTTCCCTGCTTGTGAGGATTAACCCCTAGAAGCAATATTGGTTCCCTGCTTGTGAGGATTAACCCATTAACACCTAGAAGCAATATTGGTTCTCTGCTTGTGAAGATTAACACCTAGAAGCAATATTGGTTCTCTGCTTGTGAATATTAACACCTAGAAGCAATATTGGTTCCCTGCTTGTGAGGATTAACAACTAGAAGCAATATTGGTTCCCTGCTTGTGAGGATTAACCCTTTAACACCTAGAAGCAATATTGGTTCCCTGCTTGTGAGGATTAACACCTAGAAGCAATATTGGTTCCCTGCTTGTGAGGATTAACCCCTAGAAGCAATATTGGTTCCCTGCTTGTGAGGATTAACCCATTAACACCTAGAAGTAATATTGGTTCTCTGCTTGTGAGGATTAACCCCTAGAAGCAATATTGGTTCCCTGCTTGTGAGGATTAACCCATTAACACCTAGACGCAATATTGGTTCCCTGCTTGTGAAGATTAACCCCTAGAAGCAATATTGGTTCCCTGCTTATGAGGATTAACCCATTAACCCCTAGAAGCAATATTGGTTCCCTGCTTGTGAGGATTAAGCCATTAACACCTAGAAGCAATATTGGTTCCCTGCTTGTGAGGATTAAACATTAACACCTAGAAGCAATATTGATTCCCTGCTTGTGAAGATTCACCCATTAACACCTAGAAGCAATATTGGTTCCCTGCTTGTGAAGATTCACACATTAACACCTAGAAGCAATATTGGTTCCCTGCGTGTGAGGATTAACCCCTAGAAGCAATATTGGTTCCCTGCTTGTGAGGATTAACCCCTAGAAGCAATATTGGTTCCCTGCTTGTGAGGATTACCACCTAGAAGCAATATTGTAAGGCGAATGTTTCTTATAAATAAAATAAAACACCAACAATTTAAATTGATAGCAACGACAATGCTACAACGTATGTATTCATCAGCGACCACAATGCTACACTGTATGTATTCATCAGCGACGACAATGCTACACCGTATGTATTCATCAGCGACCACAATGCTGCACCGTATGTATTCATCAGCGACCACTATGCTACACCGTATGTATTCATCAGCGACCACTATGCTACACCGTATGTATTCATCAGCGATCACTATGCTACACCGTATGTATTCATCAGTGACCACTATGCTACACCGTATGTATTCATCAGCGACCACTATGCTACACCGTATGTATTCATCAGTGACCACAATGCTACACCGTATGTAATCATCAGTGACGACAATGCTACACCGTATGTATTCATCAGTGACGACAATGCTACACCGTATGTATTCATCAGCGACCACTCTGCTACACCGTATGTATTCATCAGCGACCACAATGCTACACCGTATGTATTCATCAGCGACCACTATGCTACACCGTTTGTATTCATCAGCGACCACTATGCTACACCGTATGTATTCATCAGTGACGACTATGCTACACCGTATGTATTCATCAGCGACCTCTATGCTACACCGTATGTATTCATCAGCGACGACAATGCTACACCGTATGTATTCATCAGTGACGACAATGCTACACCGTATGTATTCATCAGCGACGACAATGCTACACCGTATGTATTCATCAGTGACCACTATGCTACACAGTATGTATTCATCAGCGACCACTATGCTACACCGCATGTATTCATCAGCGACGACAATGCTACACCGTATGTATTCATCAGCGACCACTTTGCTACACCGTATGTATTCATCAGCGACCACTATGCTACACCGTATGTATTCATCAGCGACAACTATGTTACACCGTATGTATTCATCAGCGACCACTATACTACACCGCATGTATTCATCAGCGACGACAATGCTACACCGTATGTATTCATCAGCGACGACAATGCTACACCGTATGTATTCATCAGTGACCACTATGCTACACCGTATGTATTCATCAGCGACCACTATGCTACACCGTATGTATTCATCAGTGACCACTATGCTACACCGTATGTATTCATCAGTGACCACTATGCTACACCGTATGTATTCATCAGTGACCACTATGCTACACCGTATGTATTCATCAGCGACCACTATGCTACACCGTATGTATTCATCAGCGACCACTATGCTACACCGTATGTATTCATCAGTGACCACTATGCTACACCGTATGTATTCATCAGTGACCACTATGCTACACCGTATGTATTCATCAGTGACCACTATGCTACACCGTATGTATTCATCAGTGACCACAATGCTACACCGTATGTATTCATCAGTGACCACTATGCTACACCGTATGTATTCATCAGCGACCACTATGCTACACCGTATGTATTCATCAGTGACCACTATGCTACACCGTATGTATTCATCAGTGACCACTATGCTACACCGTATGTATTCATCAGTGACCACTATGCTACACCGTATGTATTCATCAGCGACCACTATGCTACACCGTATGTATTCATCAGTGACCACTATGCTACACCGTATGTATTCATCAGTGATCACTATGCTACACCGTATGTATTCATCAGTGACCACAATGCTACACCGTATGTATTCATCAGCGACCACTATGCTACACCGTATGTATTCATCAGCGACGACAATGCTACACCGTATGTATTCATCAGCGACGACAATGCTACACCGTATGTATTCATCAGCGACCACTATACTACACCGCATGTATTCATCAGCGACGACAATGCTACACCGTATGTATTCATCAGCGACGACAATGCTACACCGTATGTATTCATCAGTGACGACAATGCTACACCGCATGTATTCATCAGCGACGACAATGCTACACCGTATGTATTCATCAGCGACCACTATGCTACACCGTATGTATTCATCAGTGACCACTATGCTACACCGTATGTATTCATCAGCGACCACTATGCTACACCGTATGTATACATCAGCGACCACTATGCTACACGATAGATATTCATCAGTGACCACTATGCTACACCGTATGTATTCATCAGCGACCACTATGCTACACCATATGTATTCATCAGTGACGACTATGCTACACCGTATGTATTCATCAGCGACCACTATGCTACACCGTATGTATTCCTCAGCGATGACAATGCTACACCGTATGTATTCATCAGTGACCACTATGCTACACCATATGTATTCATCAGTGACGACTATGCTACACCGTATGTATTCATCAGCGACCACTATGCTACACTGTATGTATTCATCAGCGACCACTATGCTACACCGTATGTATTCATCAGCGACCACATTGCTACACCATATGTATTCATCAGCGACGACAATGCTACACCGTATGTATTCATCAGCGACCACTATGCTACACCGTATGTATTCATCAGTGACCACAATGCTACACCGTATGTATTCATCAGTGACCACTATGCTACACCGTATGTATTCATCAGTGACCACTATGCTACACCGTATGTATTCATCAGCGACCACTATGCTACACCGTATGTATTCATCAGTGACCACAATGCTACACCGTATGTATTCATCAGCGACCACTATGCTACACCGTATGTATTCATCAGCGACCACTATGCTACCCCGTATGCATTCATCAGCTACCACTATGCTACACCGTATGTATTCATCAGCAACGACAATGCTACACCGTATGTATTCATCAGTGACCACTATGCTACACCGTATGTATTCATCAGTGACGACAATGCTACACCGTATGTATTCATCAGCGACCACTATGCTACACCGTATGTATTCATCAGCAACGACAATGCTACACCGTATGTATTCATCAGCGACCACTTTGCTACACCGTATGCATTCATCAGCGACCACTATGCTACACCGTATGTATTCATCAGCAACGACAATGCTACACCGTATGTATTCATCAGCGACCACTATGCTACACCGTATGTATTCATCAGCGACCACTATGCTACACCGTATGTATTCATCAGCAACGACAATGCTACACCGTATGTATTCATCAGCGACCACTTTGCTACACCGTATGCATTCATCAGCGACCACTATGCTACACCGTATGTATTCATCAGCGACGACAATGCTACACCGTATGTATTCATCAGCGACCACTATGCTACACCGTATGTATTCATCAGCGACCACTATGCTACACCGTATGTATTCATCAGTGACCACAATGCTACACCGTATGTATTCATCAGTGACCACTATGCTACACCGTATGTATTCATCAGTGACGACAATGATACACCGTATGTATTCATCAGTGACGACAATGCTACACCGTATGTATTCATCAGCGACCACTATGCTACACCGTATGTATTAATCAGTGACCACTATGCTACACCGTATGTATTCATCAGCAACCACTATGCTACACCGTATGTATTCATCAGTGACCACTATGCTACAGTGTATGTATTCATCAGCGACGACAATGCTACACCGTATGTATTCATCAGCGACCACTATGCTACACTGTATGTATTTATCAGCGACCACTATGCTACAGTGTATGTATTCATCAGCGACAACAATGCTACACCGTATGTATTCATCAGTGACGACAATGCTACACCGTATGTATTCATCAGTGACCACTATGCTAAACCGTATGTATTCATCAGCGACCACTATGCTACACCGTATGTATTCATCAGCGACCACTTTGCTACACCGTATGTATTCATCAGTGACGACAATGCTACACCGTATGTATTCATCAGTGACCACTATGCTAAACCGTATGTATTCATCAGCGAAGACAATGCTACACCGTATGTATTCATCAGTGACCACTATGCTACACCATATGTATTCATCAGCGACGACAATGCTACACTGTATGTATTCATCAGCGACCACTATGCTACACCGTATGTATTCATCAGCGACCACTATGCTACACCGTATGTATTCATCAGCGACCACTATGCTACACCGCATCAGCGACGACAATGCTACACCGTATGTATTCATCAGAGACGACAATGCTACACCGTATGTATTCATCAGAGACGACAATGCTACACCGTATATATTCATCAGCGACCACTATGCTACACCGTATGTATTCATCAGCGACCACTATGCTACACCGTATGTATTCATCAGTGACCACTATGCTACAGCGTATGTATTCATCAGCGACAACTATGATACACCGTATGTATTCATCAGTGACCAATATGCTACACCGTATGTATTCATCAGTGACCACTATGCTACACCGTATGTATTCATCAGCGACCACTATGCTACACCGTATGTATTCATCAGCGACCACTATACTACACCGTATGTATTCATCAGCGACGACAATGCTACACCGTATGTATTCATCAGCGACCACTATGCTACACCGTATGTATTCATCAGCGACCATTATGCTACACCGTATGTATTCATCAGCGACCACTATGCTACACCGTATGTATTCATCAGCGACCACTATGCTACATCGTATGTATTCATCAGCGACCATTATGCTACACCGTATGTATTCATCAGTGACCACTTTTCTACACCGTATGTATTCATCAGCGACCACTATGCTACACCGTATGTATTCATCAGCGAACACTATGCTACACCGTATGTATTCATCAGTGACGACAATGTTACACCGTATGTATTCATCAGTGACCACTATTCTACACCGTATGTATTCATCAGCGACCACTATGCTACACCGTTTGTATTCATCAGCGACCACAATGCTACACCGTATGTATTCATCAGCGACCACTATGCTACACCGTTTGTATTCATCAGTGACGACAATGCTACAGCATATGTATTCATCAGTGACCACTATGCTACACCGTATGTATTCATCAGTGACCACTATGCTACACCGTTTGTATTCATCAGCGACCACTATGCTACACCGTTTGTATTCATCAGTGACGACAATGCTACACCGTATGTATTCATCAGTGACCACTATGCTACACCGTATGTATTCATCAGTGACCACAATGCTACAGCATATGTATTCATCAGTGACCACTATGCTACACCGTATGCATTCATCAACGACGACAATGCTACACCGTATGTATTCATCAGCGACGACAATGCTACACCGTATGTATTCATCAGTGACCACTATGCTACACCGTATGTATTCATCAGAGACCACTATGCTACACCGTATGTATTCATCAGCGACCACTATGCTACACTGTATGTATTCATCAGTGACCACTATGCTACACCGTATGTATTCATCAGCGACCACTATGCTACACCGTTTGTATTCATCAGTGACGACAATGCTACAGCATATGTATTCATCAGTGACCACTTTGCTACACCGTATGTATTCATCAGCGGCCACTATGCTACACCGTATGTATTCATCAGTGACCACTATGCTACACCGTATGTATTCATCAGTGACCACTATGCTACACGGTATGTATTCATCAGTGACCACTATGCTACACCGTATGTATTCATCAGCGACCACTATGCTACGCCGTATGTATTCATCAGCGACCACTATGCTACACCGTTTGTATTCATCAGTGACCACTATGCTACACCGTATGTATTCATCAGTGACCACTATGCTACACCGTATGTATTCATCAGCGATGACTATGCTACACCGTATGTATTCATCAGCGACCACTATGCTACACCGTTTGTATTCATCAGTGACGACAATGCTACAGCATATGTATTCATCAGTGACCACTATGCTACACCGTATGTATTCATCAGCGACCACTATGTTACACTGTATGTATTCATCAGCGACCATTATGCTACACCGTATGTATTCATCAGCGACCACAATGCTACACCGTATGTATTCATCAGCGATGACTATGCTACACCGTATGTATTCATCAGCGACCACTATGCTACACCGTATGTATTCATCAGCGACCACTATGCTACACCGTATGTATTCATCAGCGATGACTATGCTACACCGTATGTATTCATCAGTGACGACAATGCTACACCGTATGTATTCATCAGCGACCACTATGCTACAGCGTATGTATTCATCAGCGACGACAATGCTACACCGTATGTATTCATCAGCGACGACAATGCTACACCGTATGTATTCATCAGTGACGACAATGCTACACCGTATGTATTCATCAGTGACCACTATGCTACACCGTATGTATTCATCAGAGACGACAATGCTACACCGTATGTATTCATCAGTGACGACAATGCTACACCGTATGTATTCATCAGTGACGACAATGCTACACCGTATGTATTCATCAGTGACGACAATGCTACACAGTATGTATTCATCAGTGACCACTATGCTACACCGTATGTATTCATCAGCGACGACACTGCTACACCGTATGTATTCAGCAGCGACCACTATGCTACACCGTATGTATACATCAGCGACCACTATGCTACACCGTATGTATTCATCAGCGACCACTATGCTACACCGTATGTATTCATCAATGACCACTATGCTACAACGTATGTATTCATCAGCGACAACAATGCTACACCGTATGTATTCATCAGTGACGACAATGCTACACCGTATGTATTCATCAGCGACCACTATGCTACACCGTATGTATTCATCAGTGACCACTATGCTACACCATATGTATTCATCAGTGACGACAATGCTACAGCGTATGTATTCATCAGCGACCACTATGCTACAACGTATGTATTCATCAGTGACCACTATGCTACACCGTATGTATTCATCAGTGACCACAATGCTACACCGTATGTATTCATCAGCGACCACTATGCTACACCGTATGTATTCATCAGCGACCACTATGCTACACCGTATGTATTCATCAGCGACCATTATGCTACACCGTATGTATTCATCAGCGACCACTATGCTACACTGTATGTATTCATCAGCGACCACTATGCTACACCGTATGTATTCATCAGCGACCACTATGCTACACTGTATGTATTCATCAGCGACCACTATGCTACACCGTATGTATTCATCAGCGACCACTATGCTACACCGTATGTATTCATCAGCGACCACTATGCTACACCGTATGTATTCATCAGCGACGACAATGCTACACCGTATGTATTCATCAGTGACGACAATGCTACACCGTATGTATTCATCAGAGACGACAATGCTACACCGTAAGTATTCATCAGCGACCACAATGCTACACCGTATGTATTCATCAGCGACCACTATGCTACACCGCATCAGCGACGACAATGCTACACCGTATGTATTCATCAGAGACGACAATGCTACACCGTATGTATTCATCAGTGACTACAATGCTACACCGTATGTATTCATCAGTGACCACTATGCTACACCGTATGTATTCATCAGCGACTACTATGCTACACCGTATGTATTCATCAGTGACCACTATGCTACACCGTATGTATTCATCAGCGACCACTATGCTACACCGTATGTATTCATCAGTGACCACAATGCTACACCGTATGTATTCATCAGCGACCACTATGCTACACCGTATGTATTCATCAGTGACCACTATGCTACACCGTATGTATTCATCAGCGACCACTATGCTACACCGTATGTATTCATCAGCGACCACTATGCTACACCGTATGTATTCATCAGCGACCACTATGCTACACCGTATGTATTCATCAGCGACCACTATGCTACACCGTATGTATTCATCAGCGACCACAATGCTACACCGTATGTATTCATCAGCGACGACTATGCTACACCGTATGTATTCATCAGCGACCACTATGCTACACCGTATGTATTCATCAGCGACCACTATGCTACACCGTATGTATTCATCAGCGACCACTATGCTACACCGTATGTATTCATCAGTGACCACAATGCTACACCGTATGTATTCATCAGCGACCACTATGCTACACCGTATGTATTCATCAGCGACCACTATGCTACACCGTATGTATTCATCAGCGACCACTATGCTACACCGTATGTATTCATCAGCGACGACTATGCTACACCGTATGTATTCATCAGTGACGACAATGCTACACCGTATGTATTCATCAGCGACCACTATGCTACACCGTATGTATTCATCAGCGACGACAATGCTACACCGTATGTATTCATCAGCGACCACAATGCTACACCGTATGTATTCATCAGTGACGACAATGCTACACCGTATGTATTCATCAGTGACCACTATGCTACACCGTATGTATTCATCAGCGACGACAATGCTACACCGTATGTATTCATCAGTGACGACAATGCTACACCGTATGTATTCATCAGTGACGACAATGCTACACCGTATGTATTCATCAGTGACGACAATGCTACACAGTATGTATTCATCAGTGACCACTATGCTACACCGTATGTATTCATCAGCGACGACACTGCTACACCGTATGTATTCAGCAGCGACCACTATGCTACACCGTATGTATTCATCAGCGACCACTATGCTACACCGTATGTATTCATCAGCGACCACTATGCTACACCGTATGTATTCATCAGTGACCACTATGCTACAACGTATGTATTCATCAGCGACAACAATGCTACACCGTATGTATTCATCAGTGACGACAATGCTACACCGTATGTATTCATCAGCGACCACTATGCTACACCGTATGTATTCATCAGTGACCACTATGCTACACCATATGTATTCATCAGTGACGACAATGCTACAGCGTATGTATTCATCAGCGACCACTATGCTACACCGTATGTATTCATCAGTGACCACTATGCTACACCGTATGTATTCATCAGCGACGACAATGCTACACCGTATGTATTCATCAGTGACCACTATGCTACACCGTATGTATTCATCAGTGACCACTATGCTACACCGTATGTATTCATCAGCGACCACAATGCTACACCGTATGTATTCATCAGTGACGACAATGCTACACCGTATGTATTCATCAG
>JABXNX010000997.1:0-13958 GCA_014843695.1 Archivesica marissinica
GACATATAAGCTACCGCCCTGTTTTACACATAACTAGGCGTGAGAATCTTATTTGTGTGACACTAAAATATTTTTAAGATGGATAATCTAGATACATTTTCAATCACAAAAAAAATATTCGCAAATAAGAGCCCTATATTAATATTGATATCGCTGCCACCATTGTAAGATAGTGACTCTATATAGCAAACAATTTAATAATGATGTAATGTATGAACAAATAAGTGTCATGTGAAAATAAACAATAACCAGCATCATATGAACATAAACAGATTCTCTGCATCGATCGTCACAATTCCCACAATTAATTACTGTGCACAGTAAAGTCATATCATTTCATATGTGACACAAGTCCTCTATTTCACGTCACAAACACGTGCGCGCACTAGCTAGACTCTTCTTCTGTGCTGACACCTCACACCGGGTAATTGGCTCTCACTATATCGAGTACATCAAGGACATCACTAAGGGGAACAACCCTGCAAATATACGAATGCGAACTACTTGCTAAAATTCATGAAATTAATTCTTAATGCAATAACATGTCGATGGTCTCACTATGATTTATCGTTGTGACAAATTATACATTTACATAAATCAAGACTTGAAGTGCTACCTTGTGATTTATAAAGCCATTTATGATAATGTACCCCATTCTCGGTGTCCACTAGTTGGTATCACTATTGATTCAACTCAATTACAAAGATAACCCAAGAAAAGTAAACTGTACACATATAAACTATAGGTAAGTACTTGCATACCATATAACACTTAACACATACTGGTGACACTACACCACGTCCACAAAACACAAAAGAATAGCTTAGAAATAAACTCAGCCATTATTCTTACAAATGGCCAATCTCATACAAAGGGCAGCAACTATGGCTTTTTACTTTGTTGCACCCACATATGATGAAACCATATTTAATCAAATTGTGGTTTGATTTTACATAATACCAAATGTTAGCTGAATGTGAACTACAAGAAACTTGCCTGGTTGGCTTGTTTTCAATAACACATTTACATATTTAAGAGAGAGTGTAGGTTTAGGGAAATTACATTTTCACTGTACTATAGACATACATATAACATTTGTCTTTTGTGTATTAATCTTCGTTCCATTTGGAAAACACAAGTATTTCAAGTCTTACAAAATGTGTTAAAATCTTGTCTCTAACATTTCTTTGTTCGTAGGGATATCATATACTGTAATATTATCTGCAGATAAATCGCTGCCTCTATGTTTGTTTGAAACGATCAATCATGTTGGTAAATCATTAATACAAACTAAAGCATAAATAAAAGAGCTCCTAATATTGAGTCCCGTGGGACTCCATAATTAACAGTTTTGTCTTCAGATAAAACTTTATTAAATTTTATATAAACATACTGCTTTCTTTTTAAAGCATCAGCAATTGCCTGACTACTTCTTATATGTCATCCTTTAGACACATCAACTAGTCTGACTTCTAATATGTCATCCTTTAGACACATCAACTAGTCTGACTTCTAATATGACATCCTTTAGACACATCAACTAGTCTGACTTCTAATATGACATCCTTTAGACACATCAACTAGTCTGACTTCTAATATGACATCCTTCTCAAGTCACATAATTTCTCAAAAAACACAAACACTATATACATGAAAATGCATGTTTTACCAATAAGGAAAATGCACTAACTGAGTTATCAGGAGTACATACTAGTCGACCTCAGATGCACTTCCGCCTATTTACGAATATACAACATTAAGCTAAAACTGATATGATATCTATACGAACGATTGGACGGTAGAGATGGAGTGTTTAAATACCTCGCTTATCAGAATATTTTCAAAACTATAATGTTGCCCATATCAACTTTTACATCCTGATGTATTTACTTCACAACGGAAAAACTTACGTATTATGGTTTTCTAACTTTCATTCTTCTTGCTGAGTACAGGTATTAAGGTAATAGTTTCTTTTAAATTCATTAATTAGTGTTGGACCACATGAATAGAAGTTGCTGTATATGTGTATGCAGTAAATGTAATAATGGACCACCTGAATCGAAGTGTCGGTAAATGTGTGTGAAGTAAACGTAATGTTGGACCACATGAATATAATTTGCTGTCTATGTGTGTGAAGTAAATGTAGTGTTGGACCACATGAATAGAAGTGTCTGTAAATGTGAATGAAGTAAATGTAATAATGGACCACCTGAATCGAAGTGTCGGTAAATGTGTGTTAAGTAAATGTAATGTTGGACCACATGAATAGAAGTGTCTGTATAGGTGTGTGAAGTAAATGTAATGCTGGACCACCTGACTAGAAGTGTATGTAAATGTGTGCTAAGTAAATATAGTGTTGGACCACATGAATAGAAGTGTCTGTAAATGTGTGTGAAGTAAATGTAATGCTGGACCACCTGAATAGAAGTGTCTGTAAATGTGTGTGAAGTAAATGTAATGTTGGACCACATGAATAGAAGTATCTGTATATGTGTGTGAAATAAATGTAATGTTGGACCACCTGAATAGAAGTGTCTGTAAATGTGTATGAAGTAAATGTAATGTTGGACCACGTGAATAGAAGTGTCTGTAAATGTGTGTGAAGTAAATGTCATGCTTGGCCACATGCATAAAAGTGTATGTATGTGTGAAGTAAATGTACTGTTGATCCATCTGAATAGAAGTGTCTGTATATGTGTGTGTATTATTGGAGCACCAGTACGTCTGTAAATGTATTTAAAGTGCTTGTGAATGCATATGAAGTATGTCTAGTGTTGGAGCACCTACATGTCTGTAAATGTATTTAAAGTTTTTGTGAATCTATAGGAAGTATATGTAGCTTTGGATCACATGAATAGTATACGTGTTCTTTATATGTGCATGATAGAAATACTCGTACTACTATTTTGTTTACGATTACGGATCATATTTGGTCGATATAAAACAACGGTAGTCTGCTTAAATTTAAATTACCTTAGTTTCTTACTGCGTTTCTATGAAGCACACACATTAATGTCATTTTGTTTATCTACAGTTATCTGTATTTGTTGAATGTGGGACTATTTATCTAGCTGTTGAGTGAATAGTTTTATCTTTAAGCTTCCTAAACGCGAATACAATATGATTAAATACAACCAGGTAAATTTTAATTTTCCATAAATGTTTATATCTGATTATTTTGAAATACATTAACAAAGAATCAACGGCATGATATGTTTAGCTAAAAGTGTAACATTCAGCTGACAAATTGGTAAACATAAATACAGTTTAGTTGCTAGACATAGAATTACTTAATATGCTAGATGTTATTGAAGATGTGTGGTATTAATAACAGCCTGGCATTTCCTTTCAGATCGCAGCCATGCAGCTTATACGAATACTGGATATATGTTGGTGCATTTTACTCTATGGTGGAATACTCGTTAGTGGTGAACATGTTTGTAAGTATACATATTTCAATGCAGTTTCCAGTAGTTTGATTGGATAACGGTGCAGTAAATAAAAGTTGACAGCTCCGGGCTAGGCATGGTATATAACCATTAAAATAATACCTTTCGCGTGCCTCGCGATTCTTAAAATAAAACCGGAAGCTGCGCATGCGGTTCGATGATGCGCAATGAATCTGTACAATACGCTGTAATAAATATGAAGGTAAATTTTAGATATTGTATACCATTTACATATACATTAACACATTGTACAACTAACCGCTACATACAATATGAAAATCTATGGAACATTTATAAATATAGAGACATGCCGGTGTCAGAGTAGAAATAACATATTCGTGAAATTACTGAATTGAGGCAGTCGACGTGGTAAAAATGATAAAATAAAATCAATGAATATTCCTAAACCAAAAAAGTGATTTAAATGTTTTATTACGCTGTTTACAAGCGTAATAAAACAAGTGTTAATTTTGTTTCCTGCATACGACCCCGAGAATACCACCCCTGGCAGGCACAAAGTACTCACATACCATGTCAACACACATACATATATATATATATATCCAACAATAAAAATTATTATTGTGTCATTATACGTGAATCCAGATTGAACTCATCAATTTAATATATTATTGTCTTTGACTGCTTACAGATATAGCGGCTTAGTCCTTCACGACTGAACAGTTGATAAAACACACAATGCTATCTTATACATATTTCTATTAGCTCAATTTCTTACTTCAACTAGTTTAATTGCTCTTGAGACATCATTACTGGATTCAGTTGCTCTACGGTCATATAAGGTAATCCGCTGGATAACATTAGCAAGTAAGCAAAACATCCATGGTATTGGTTAACTTCTTAATTTTAATTTCACTAAGTCTGATTTAAGCATATTTTATTACAGATATACTGTACAGGTTGTAAAGCAACAAATAAATTGCCTATGTAATACATAGTAAAAAGTAAAAACATACGGTCTGTTCATTTATATTTCCAATCTTTCATTTATTCTGATACCACAACCACTGTGAAGAGGTATTCAGATCAGTCTGAAACACACCAAGAATATTTCACATTTTAAGTTTGAAATAGCCAGTGCTCACCTGTGAATAACGTCACTGTGTTTACACACTGTATTCCTCCGCCAAGTAATACTGTATACCAACCTTCACATTGCAATGGCCTGAATTCGTATACCACATCTTTTTCTACACATCAGCTAGTCTGAAGTCTTCTCAAGTCACATAATTTCTCAAAAAACACAAAAACTATACACTGCCTATCATGAAAATGCATCTTTACCAAAGAGAAAAATTTACTATATTAGTTATTGGTACTACATTCGAGTGGACCGCGGATGCACTTCTGCCTATTTACGTATATACAACCCACATGATTCGAGTGGACCGCGGATGCACTTCTGCCTATTTACGTATATACAACCCACATGATTAGAGTATACCAATTGCAGGATGTGACGAGACGTCATATATAAATAATCAGATAGCTTGCCAAATTGGGATAGTTCTAGTAAATATACAACTGATGCTAGTCCAAAATCACTGACGAAACGCTTCTTGCCCGTACAACATTATTAATCATTGAAAAGAACATTAACTTAAAATTTGTATTTGTTGATTTCATTATTATGAACCGTGTTTTTCATTTCCCGACTTTTAATGCCAGCTTGTAAAGAATATATGAAATGGCCTATATAGGTTGGCCGTTTTCTCGGCTGTGTATGATACATATCTACGTAAAGTCGCTACATGTATATATTATTGATAAATATTTAAAGAAAGAATAGGAGCCTATGGCCATAATCATTCTCTGCGCTGAAGGTCATATGATTATAGCTATACGGGATTGGATACCTCATCTGCATGGACCACGCATATAGTTTAGCTGTGGTGAGCTGTGTATTGGACAGTAGTTAAACGTATCATGGAAGTGAGAAGCGTACTAACAATATAATTAGTTGAAAACAGTATAGATTACAGGGTGGTGCCAGCAGCTTGTCTCACATATTAGCTCACATTTTCAAATGATTATTATTGCGAGGAGCTCTAGCTATTTAAATGTGTAGATATGGACTGATTTAAGGGGGCCCGATGAACACCCCTACCCCTACGATTTGCCAAGCATAAGTTCAATATAGGCTACTATAGCACACTCTAGATAGCATATTTTGCAATATTACTCGGTACACACGTTTATATCAGGAGTGCCACAGGGTTCAATACTTGGACCGCTGCCTTTTATAATATAGCTAAATGATCTGTTTCGTAATAACTAAATTTGACGTGTATGCAGGTGATGGTTACACTATATGCAGTAAATAATAACATAAACTATTTTAAAGTTTTTGAATCAAATGCTAGCAATATCTAAAGTAGAATGAAGCTTCGTGTGAGGACAACAATATGATAATTACCCCCAACTAAAGATGTCTCGATGATACTTGGTACAATACAAATACTCTATACCACTACAATTAATCTCAAATGGAACTCAACCAAAATCAGTAGATTCACATAAACAGCCTCGGGTAAATCTCGGTAATAGCCATTAAAACCTAAAATACAGAAATACGTTTTGTAGCTGAATTTAATCCCAATACTGCTTCATCCTATGACTACTCCACTTCAACATTACAAAGACACAATGAAACAATACTATTGGGAATAACTTCTGTCTATCATAGTAATTCCGCCATCTTGCCAACAGTTATGTAAGTAGTATTTCAGGGTATACCACAGTAAATGGTCGAGGTCGTGATTTGGGTGTGCATAAGAACAGTATCTGACTAATCACTATAATAGTTAGGCTGCAGTAAGTGTATCAATTTAACATAAAACATGCATATGTTTTAAATCTCCAACGAGAGAAAAATAAATATGATTAGATCAACCGTTGGCTTATGAATACCAGTCATACAATGCGGGTACCTGCATATATCACAGCGTGTCAACACATGTACATCACAGCAGAAGTTCCTAACATATGAACATCAACTAGTGTTAAATTAAAATATATTAAATATGGCAAACAAAACAGGTCAAAACAAATTTATTCAGTAGAAAAAGCACGTACGGGCCTTTAAATTTAACTGTCATAGTTGGCAGAAACTGGAAGTGCGTAGTACTGAACACGCATTTCACAAAGTTACAATGAACATAAATATATATGACGGACATTTGGAGGATGTTTTAAAGGTGGGGTAATTGTACATGGAATTTGATATGCATGTAACCACGTGTGGCGTCCATGGTCCAGTGGTATACCGTCGGAATAGGCCACGTATGTAGTGTCATTCAGCAAGGCATCTCACACACATTGCTTAGTACTGGTTAACCGCTTAGGTCTACTAAACCTGCCTATGAAAACAGGTCTAGGTCCCCGCAAGGGGTTTGACATTGATGGAACATGCATACAATTAATTATACATTGATGGTCTACGATTTCATTTGTAGCAAGTCGTTATCGTTGTGTATCTACACTGATACAATGGAAAACAGGATATGTGGAGGTATTTTACCTCGTTCTGAAAACGTGTGCGTATCGCTGTATGCGTCTAGATCAGGCAAGTAGATGTTGATACGCTATGCATGGAACTAAGCCCACTGATAATCCTACTGACGCTATGCATAATATAAACTCAAAGATAGCTCCTGAATAGGCTCTCGTATAACGTATCCAGTGACCAATGAATGTATGGGGTACAAAGAAACTACATAAAGCGTACCATGCAATTATATAGTAAATGAATAGGCAAACAGTAACACACTTATTGATAACAACTTGGAGAGGTAGCGAGCTACTAATAGCTGAACATTATGCTAGCGGATATTATGGAACAATTCTCAACAAAAGCTGTCCCAGCACTAGATGAATAGCATTCAATACTGCATTATAATAATAATTTTAACTCTATTTATCATACATATTATATGTGGATTTATTCTGTATCAAAATTATACTGATATTTATATTAAATGAAAAGGTCTATGTGGCGTGTGGTAATTCATATACAATTTATTATATATTCAGACATTTCTAGTCTGTGGCCGAGTTACTTAGGTCGTTGACTTCAAATTACTTGCCCCTCATCACTGTAGGTTATTATTCCCACTAGGGAAAGCTATCCAACTTGTGGTTCTACCCTGGTGCCCGTCCGTGCCTGAAATACAGCGGGTATGGGCACCCGATGTCTTCCGCCGCCAATAATGGCTTGAGAGTGGCCATATGATATATGCTGTTAGCGCGTATTTATACTCAAAAACAAACATGTCCTTTCTACAAGAAATGTGGAATCTATTTATTAGTATTTAAATCCGAATTACAGCAAATATACACTGTATATCGTACATATAAATCTCATATAAATTGTGTACATATATATTTCAGACAATTTTGCTCTCGGTATGAATGCTACACAGAGTACGACATTTAGTGATAGTATCGGACCCTGGCCAGCCGGCAGAGCTGTTGATGGAGATACTACGTGCGGACAAAATGCTTCTAACCAACATTATAGTGCTACTTTGAGCAACGATGCTAATGTATGGTGGCGTGTAGATCTTGGATATATATTCAACATAACGAGGGTCGTTGTACATGGACAACCTTCTGATGTAAAACGTAACTATTTATTGTTAATTTTAATACCGTATATCCCGAAACCATTGCACACACAAAAACATGACAAACATAAAAATATGTTCAAATCATTTTGATTGAAACAAATGTTATTTAGCAAAGACAGCAATGTATGGTGGCTTGTAGACCTTGGATACATATATAACATAACGATGGTTGTTGTACAAGGACAACCTTCTGATGACACACGTAAATATTTATTGTTTATTTTAATACTGTATCGTTCAAAACCATTGCACACATGGTAAAAACAACAATATATTGAAATCAATTTGACAGAAAAAAATGTTATTAATGAACATGCAGATTGACTTTGTTAATAAGGTATTCTATAAACATGTATGCGAGTGGTTTTGCCAATTGCATATAATTTAGTTCACATTTACATTGTACAGTTATTGTAGGTGTTTTAGTGGTTAGTGATTGTTAACGGTTATTGCATGTGTGTTGGCGGTTATTGTATGTGGATTAACGGTTAGAGGTTGTTAGCGGTTATTGTATGTGGATTAACGGTTAGAGGTTGTTAGCGGTTATTGTATGTGGATTAACGGTTAGAGGTTGTTAGCGGTTATTGTATGTGGATTAACGGTTAGAGGTTCTTAGCGGTTATTGTATGTGTGTTGGCAGTCTGTATATGTAGTTGTTATGTACCGTGGAGTTGATGTTGTTAGAACGTTTCTATGAGTGGGAATATGGAATGGAACCAGTACTTGTCATTCATACAAAACCGCTCGTCCTTTTACAATGAGTATATTATAGTCTCAACCCTATTGAAAGGGTCCCAGATCAAAAACCGCTCGTCCTTTGTTACAATGTTGATACAATACTGTGCGTCTTTCAATGATACACAGTAACAATTTCAAATGACAATAATACAAAATAAAAGGGGGGATGAAAGACTAAGTATTATAGATTTCTTCTCATTTACGGTGTTGGTTTATTATAGTGTCAACCCTATCGAAAGGGTCCAGTCATTTCTGACTTATGAGACACCTCTTATGAGCATCAGTATTTCATCAATCAATTAATTGCAGTCCAGGCGTGATATAGATTTAACTAAATGGCCGCTCACCAACCAGCCATATCAGAATGAACCACTGACCAGGTTCGAATCTTCGACTTCCCGTTCATTACATTGTAAACCTGAATTATAATTATGTAGCCGATGAATGTGTATGTATACTGTTCCTTTCTATTAATAGTGCATGAATGTATGAATATCGTCTTCATATTGTTAGATCAACTGGCTGGATTTCAAGTGTATCTGACAAATGATGCCAGTCCCCATCCGTCAACACTAATATATACCAACACTGCGTATACAAACAACGGTGTGTTCAACATACCAACGTCAGTGCTTGGACGGTACTGCTTATTACGCAGAAACAAAGCACCTATTGTTTTGTGTGAAGTTCAAGTCTTTGGAACTGGTAAGGTTTAACATAATATTATTATTTGTAAGTATGGTGATTGGCATGTGTCCACCAGTCTGTCCGTTATCCATGCATAGCAAGTGTTCGTTAAGGATACTTATTCTCTGTTTTGGCTAGGGCAAAATGCCTATAACTTCGTGTTATATTTTACTCGTTTTATTTCTGTTTCTATTTTCGTTATTGAAAATATTACGATGTGCACAAATTCTGAACACCTCATATAGGTTATTGTCCACTACCATGACAGGGAGCCTCTCGTACAGCAAGTTTTATTTTGCCTTGGATTTTTGCTCAAACGTTGTCACATTAGACATTTTGATAAAACCTCGGTTCCTGTCGATAATCAGCCATTTTCGAAATACTAAGTTACTATGTCAGGCTACGCGACGATCTTGTATACAGTGCAGTACTTTGTTCAAAGTTAAACAATTCTGTTTTTATGAAACCTCGATACTCAGTCACATCCACTATAAAATGATGTCAATATAAGTATAGTAATAAGTCGTTTAAAGTCGCACCAGTCGTTGTTGACAGATGATCACAATATTTAGCAAAATGTATTGCCATTGCTCTGAATGGATATCGAAAAGATACATTTTCGAACATTTTATCAGTGATTGGTCTTTCACAAATTGTCTTGAGCACATGCTTGTCTGTATCTGTAGGAGATACACGAGTGTGTGTTCTATGTTTATTTATCATCGCTACCGGTTGTCCATATGAGCGACGCCTCCTGAAGAGATTGGTCAATTTAGATGTTTGGAGGATAGTGCAATGATACAGAGAGAGACCCATTCCAGAGTCTCCTCTAGTTCTTTGACGTGCACGGTGACCTCGATTTAAAGTCCCATCAGAAAGACTGTTAATTGTATTAGGGTCAGGCTGATAATCGAACAGATACACGAGGCTGTTTCTAAGCCACTTTTATAATCCCACATACGGGGGACTCAGTGGCCGATTGTCTATGGGCGTTGGCTTCAAATAACTTGCTTCTCACCGTTTTCTTAATGTGATATAATTACATTATACAGACTACATATATTGCATTGTATTTGTTTGAAATGACTTGCATTGCATAACGCTCTAAATAAGTCTATAGAAACAACGCATGTGTTGCTGCGGAAATAAGCACTTTATTAAGGAACATTTACATGTTATCTTATTATATATATATACATTTATATTTATTTATTTATTTATTTATATAGTCTCATCAATGTAAACAGAATAAAACATAATTATCACAGATTACTATAATTACTAGTACATTGCCAATCACACAATGAATTATAAGAGACTTATCATATATTATTCAGCATTCTGTACATTATATCTAAGAATCATGCAGACATCGTTAATCGAATCAATTTCTACGAAGGTTAAAAACTGCCTTAAAATCAGGAAATTAAGTACATTAAATTAAAATCCAAGACTAAATCCTTGAGAACCCTAAGAGAGTACTAGAACACTAGATTCAAGTGAACTGATTAACATGTACATATATGTAGTAGCTTGAAGCTATAGCTAAATAGCTATAGTAAATAGTGTTTTTATACGAATAATTATACATTCAGTATTTTTGTAGATCTAATTCAGAGGATACGATCAGACGTTGTTACAACAATGTCAAGTACTGGCAACTATGATAGCGCACATACTTCTTGGAACAGCAGCAATGCAATTGACGGCATTATCCGTGGCAATCCGAACGTATGCAACTGTTGCAGTGGTACAAGTGGGAATGAAGTGCCATGGTGGCAGATAGATATTGGCAGAACGTATTCAATCGGTTATATTAAGATATTTGGACGTTCAGAAAAAAGTATGATTGATTTGAATATTAGTCAGTTTACAGTATATTTGTTTATATTTCGTTTTATTCTAAATGTGAATAGTATGTTGTATAATTTATATTTCATATATTAATATACATTATACGCCAACATACACCGGATGTCATTGTCAGATGTGTCATGTTCCAAATGTATCCAGCTATAATAAGTCCATCAACTCTGTAGGTTCGAGTCCCACTTGGGTGTCGAATTCTATTATGTAAGGAAACTGTCGAGTTGGCTTTGTGTTGGTGGTTGTACCTCTGTCCGTGCATGAAATAGTTCTCGGAAGGCACCATTGTCTTCCTTCATCAATAACCGCTGGAGACTCACCATATGCCATAAAGTACCTGTGCGAATTTATACCCAAGAACGATACAATAAAAAATAAATATGCACACGCATTGAAAGTTTTAAGTATACAGCTATACATATTCCAAATGGTAATAATAGTTCCTTTTTAAATATAAATGGTTGTGGTAGGCATGCATGATGTAAATCTGATAAACAGATTAATAAACCATCCTGTGCGTGTATTTTAGGATGTTAATGTGGAAAACAAGGTAAATTGCACGTGCCATGTCAAATTACTCAATACATAGACTCGGGGACTCGTTATTATACCATGGGTCAGAAAAACACACAATGGGACTGATGTCCAATTGAAGAAATAGGAATTGCAGTCTTGATCAAGCTGTTGACTCGAATTCCGAGCTTAATTATTTCATCATTTAACACCGATAAGCGTTTCCAAGCGAACTTTCTTGAGGATGGTAGGTGGTTATAACCGGGTGCCAGATCGTGCAAGTAATACTGCTCGAATGGGCATCCGGAGTCTTCCTCCACCAATAATAGCTGGAGAGTCGCCATATGATCTAAGTTGTTGGTGCGACTTTAACCCTAGAAAACAGACAAACAGACAAACATACAAACAGACAAACAGACAGACAGACAGACAGACAGACGAACAGACATACAGACAGACAGAAACTAACAGACGAACAGACAGACAGACAAACAGACCGACAGATAAACAGACATTCTGCATGCTGGAATCAAACTGATATGTTGTTGAATGTCATTTCCCAGAATTTTCCAAGAATATACCTGTATGCTTAGTACTATTATTGAGTGTATTATATACTCTTGTCTACCATGGTAGCACCACTGATAGTAACTGGTAGTTACACGCATAATGCGACATAATAATATTATGTTTTTATAAATGTCTGACTTTATTGAAGCATATTTAATAGGTATATATTTCAATAAAACTTCTTAATTGCTAGATTGATTAATGTCATTTATTAAGGCTGATACACATTTTGTGTAGCATTAACTCTCAAAGAATATAATTATATGAGGTTGTAGTTCTTCTGCTCTTGAAATGTGCATTTTCCCGATTAACAAGTTTCAAATTTCAAGTTTATTGGCATTATCAGTAATGCATTGCCTTTGGCCATTTATAAGTATAAACTATGGCAAAGACCTACACAGATAAATACATACATACATACACATGTTAAAAAACAGTGATATTATCTAGGGTATTTTGTCTTAGTAACATAGATTCCTTTATATACTTAGATAGTTCTAACTATTCTATTTTTTCCTTAGAAGACATGATATTATTGAATTTCTATATACACGGCCACGATATAATTATTACCAAGGTATTTAGTTCTTAAACTTTTGTATCTCGTACAACATAGCAAAACGTGATACTCCGATTCAACCGATTAACGAGGGCAAGATTGGATATAAAACATTAGAAATGTATGTAATTCATAATCATGCTTTTTGTAATACAAACAAACTGTTTGAGTCATTAAGAAGTTCGTATTTTATATACTTCTCCTTATGTTTATTTTTAGTTTCTGATTAAGAAATGTTATTATACTACATAACACATATAAAAACCCTTCATTTTGTTTATATATCTCGCAAGAATGTATTTGTCTTTGGTGTGTCTTTACTTTTATTTATCGTCGCTACCGGTTGCCCATATGAGTGACGCCTCTTGAAGAGATTAGTCATTTTAGATGTTTGGAGGATAGTGCAATGATACAGACAGAGACCCAGTCTACTCTGGTTATTTTACATGCATGTTGTACAGCACCGCCACGATATCTCGGTTTAAAGTTCAACTGAAAGACTGTTAATATGTGTCCTTGGAATGCATGATTTGGTTTATATAACAGACATTAAGATTTCATTTAATGTTGAGAAATAAAACAAATAAAACACCAACAGGGACTATCTCATTGCCTCTGTTTTTAAAACACCAACAGGGACTATCTCATTGCCTCTGTTTTTAAAACACCAACAGGGACTATCTCATTGCCTCTGTTTTTATTAGCCCCCTTTTGATATCCCATATTTCAGCTAATCAAGATCAATATAATGATTTAAGCGTTTACGTCGACGACAAACCAATGGCGACACTCGTAAATGCAATTGGTGCTCAACAGGGTACTCCTGTCTACCATGGTAACATCACTGACGGAGGATACACACATACAGTGACATTATTTCCTCCAATGTCGTTCCGATATCTGATGATTAGAAAGTTTGTTTTTGGT
>JABXNX010000998.1:0-13957 GCA_014843695.1 Archivesica marissinica
TGTATACCACTGTAACCTATCATCACTGATGGTCACGAGTTCGAGCCCCGCTCAGACCGTGTCTCATTTATATGAAAAAGTTGGCAGTTTCTTACGGAGGTTGGTGCACCCAAGTACTGGTTAACCACTGGAGCCTGACCAGGAAAGGTGTTCCTAGGTAAAACTGCCCGCCAGCAATATAGCCCAAAATGGTGATGCAGGCGTAAAACCCGAAATATAACATAATTGTACATTGCTCTAAGCACGTTGCTTGTACATTGCTCTATGCATGTTGATTGTACATTGCTCTAAGCACGTTGATTGTACATTGCTCTATGCATGTTGATTGTACATTGCTCTAAGCACGTTGCTTGTACATTGCTCTATGCATGTTGATTGTACATTGCTCTAAGCACGTTGCTTGTACATTGCTCTATGCACGTTGATTGTACATTGCTCTAAGCACGTTGATTGTACATTGCTCTAAGCACGTTGATTGTACATTGCTCTAAGCACGTTGATTGTACATTGCTCTAAGCACGTTGATTGTACATTGCTCTAAGCACGTTGATTGTACATTGCTCTAAGCACGTTGATTGTACATTGCTCTAAGCACGTTGATTGTACATTGCTCTAAGCACGTTGATTGTACATTGCTCTAAGCACGTTGATTGTACATTGCTCTAAGCACGTTGATTGTACATTGCTCTATGCACGTTGATTGTACATTGCTCTAAGCACGTTGATTGTACATTGCTCTAAGCACGTTGATTGTACATTGCTCTAAGCACGTTATTGTACATTGCTCTAAGCACGTTGATTGTACATTGCTCTAAGCACGTTGATTGTACATTGCTCTAAGCACGTTGATTGTACATTGCTCTATGCACGTTGATTGTACATTGCTCTAAGCACGTTGATTGTACATTGCTCTAAGCACGTTGATTGTACATTGCTCTAAGCACGTTGATTGTACATTGCTCTAGCACGTTGATTGTACATTGCTCTAAGCACGTTGATTGTACATTGCTCTAAGCACGTTGATTGTACATTGCTCTAAGCACGTTGATTGTACATTGCTCTAAGCACGTTGATTGTACATTGCTCTAAGCACGTTGATTGTACATTGCTCTAAGCACGTTGATTGTACATTGCTCTAAGCACGTTGATTGTACATTGCTCTAAGCACGTTGATTGTACATTGCTCTAAGCACGTTGATTGTACATTGCTCTAAGCACGTTGATTGTACATTGCTCTAAGCACGTTGATTGTACATTGCTCTAAGCACGTTGATTGTACATTGCTCTAAGCACGTTGATTGTACATTGCTCTAAGCACGTTGATTGTACATTGCTCTAAGCACGTTGATTGTACATTGCTCTAAGCACGTTGATTGTACATTGCTCTAAGCACGTTGATTGTACATTGCTCTATGCACGTTGTTTGTACATTGCTCGCACGTGGTCGAAGTTAAGCTCGTTGATTGTATATCACTGTAACTATCATCACTGATGTACATTCAGCCGCTGAGTGTTCATTTATATGAAGTTGGCATTTCTTAGCACGTTGTGTACATTGCTCTAACACTGATACATGTTTGTAATGCCTGCCGATATGCCAAATGCTTTAAACCTTAACATATTGTACATTGCTCTAAGCACGTTGTTTGTACATTGCTCTATGCACGTTGATTGTACATTGCTCTAAGCACGTTGATTGTATATTGCTCTAAGCACGTTGATTGTACATTGCTCTAAGCACGTTGATTGTATATTGCTATATGCACGTTGATTGTATATTGCTCTAAGCACGTTGATTGTATATTGCTCTAAGCACGTTGAATGTACATTGCTCTAAGCACGTTGAATGTACATTGCTCTAAGCACGTTGATTGTACATTGCTCTAAGCACGTTGAATGTACATTGCTCTAAGCACGTTGATTGTACATTGCTCTATGCACGTTGAATGTACATTGCTCTATGCATGTTGTTTGTACATTGCTCTAAGCACGTTGATTGTACATTGCTCTATGCACGTTGATTGTACATTGCTCTAAGCACGTTGATTGTACATTGCTCTATGCACGTTGATTGTACATTGCTCTAAGCACGTTGATTGTACATTGCTCTAAGCACGTTGCTTGTACATTGCTCTAAGCACGTTGCTTGTACATTGCTCTAAGCACGTTGATTGTACATTGCTCTATGCACGTTGATTGTACATTGCTCTATGCACGTTGATTGTACATTGCTCTATGCACGTTGATTGTACATTACTCTATGCACGTTGTTTGTACATTGCTCTATGCATGTTGATTGTACATTGCTCTAAGCACGTTGATTGTACATTGCTCTATGCACGTTGATTGTACATTGCTCTATGCACGTTGATTGTACATTGCTCTATGCACGTTGATTGTACATTGCTCTAAGCACGTTGATTGTACATTGCTCTAAGCACGTTGATTGTACATTGCTCTAAGCGTTGATTGTACATGCTCTATGCACGTTGATTGTACATTGCTATATGCACGTTGATTGTACATTGCTCTATGCACGTTGATTGTACATTGCTCTAAGCACGTTGATTGTACATTGCTCTAAGCACGTTGATTGTACATTGCTCTAAGCACGTTGATTGTACATTGCTCTAAGCACGTTGATTGTACATTGCTCTATGCACGTTGATTGTACATTGCTCTATGCACGTTGATTGTACATTGCTATATGCACGTTGATTGTACATTGCTCTAAGCACGTTGATTGTACATTGCTCTATGCACGTTGAATGTACATTGCTCTATGCACGTTGATTGTACATTGCTCTAAGCACGTTGATTGTACATTGCTCTAAGCACGTTGATTGTACATTGCTCTAAGCACGTTGATTGTACATTGCTCTAAGCACGTTGATTGTACATTGCTCTAAGCACGTTGATTGTACATTGCTCTAAGCACGTTGATTGTACATTGCTCTATGCACGTTGATTGTACATTGCTCTATGCACGTTGATTGTACATTGCTCTAAGCACGTTGATTGTACATTGCTCTAAGCACGTTGATTGTACATTGCTCTATGCACGTTGATTGTACATTGCTCTAAGCACGTTGATTGTACATTGCTCTAAGCACGTTGATTGTACATTGCTCTATGCACGTTGATTGTACATTGCTCTATGCACGTTGATTGTACATTGCTCTATGCACGTTGATTGTACATTGCTATATGCACGTTGATTGTACATTGCTATATGCACGTTGATTGTACATTGCTCTATGCACGTTGATTGTACATTGCTCTATGCACGTTGATTGTACATTGCTCTATGCACGTTGATTGTACATTGCTCTATGCACGTTGATTGTACATTGCTCTAAGCACGTTGATTGTACATTGCTCTATGCACGTTGATTGTACATTGCTCTATGCACGTTGATTGTACATTGCTCTATGCACGTTGATTGTACATTGCTATATGCACGTTGATTGTACATTGCTCTAAGCACGTTGATTGTACATTGCTCTAAGCACGTTGATTGTACATTGCTCTAAGCACGTTGATTGTACATTGCTCTATGCACGTTGATTGTACATTGCTCTAAGCACGTTGTTTGTACATTGCTCTAAGCACGTTGATTGTACATTGCTCTATGCACGTTGATTGTACATTGCTCTATGCACGTTGATTGTACATTGCTCTATGCACGTTGTTTGTACATTGCTCTAAGCACGTTGATTGTACATTGCTCTATGCACGTTGATTGTACATTGCTCTATGCACGTTGATTGTACATTGCTCTATGCACGTTGATTGTACATTGCTCTATGCACGTTGATTGTACATTGCTCTATGCACGTTGATTGTACATTGCTCTATGCACGTTGATTGTACATTGCTCTATGCACGTTGATTGTACATTGCTCTATGCACGTTGTTTGTACATTGCAAGCCACGAGAACTCTTTTTAAAGTCCATCTGAAAGACTGTTAATTGTATTAGGGTCAGACGTATGCTCGTACCTGCGATTCCTGCATTATCAGTATATTAACATAACAGTTGACCAGTAGGTATTTGTGTCTTCACCAACCACAGCAAGCCGTATAATATTAGTTAATTGAATTGTCCGTGCAAAGATATCCTAGTACATTATCGGATGTTCAGTGTGAATAATAAAGAATACTATTTGGACGGTACGGTACGGAGAATAGACCCGGAAGAGTTGGATACATATTTACACTATAATATGATCACTTATATCCCTTAGTAAAAATACGCCGTTTGTACTCAATAAAAATGGCCAATGGGACAATTTATTAATAGGTAATTATACTATTCCTCAAATGCATTTATGCAGTGACGACTTTGAAGAACATTGGATAGTTAGTTGGGTAATTATGTGTTTGTATATATACATTGCAATACCTTCTACTGGTGGTTCAACGGCTGATTCGGACTGAGCTTATTCGGACCAGATCATTGGTTTATTCGGACCGCTCACACCGTTAACGATATATAGAGGCAGTAAACGAAATATACAATGGGCAGTAATGTTGAAACAATTGGCAGTAATATGGACATTAGGGTTGGTATTAAATTTGATCTTCAATTGAAGAGTATTCCAATGTTCAGCTTTAGGTTACTGCCACCTGTTTTGTGGGATTACTGCATCTACCACTATCCCTAACCATTTATGACAAGCACATGTTCTTTCTGAGCATACTTTTATTGTGGCATGTACCACAAACATATTCTCATAACTACATTGATATACTACAACATATTCTCATAACTACGCGGATATACCACAACATAGTATCATAACTACGCTGATATACCACAACATATACTCATAACTACGCGGATATACCACAACATAATATCATAACTACGCGGATATACCACAACATAGTACCACAACATAGTATCATAACTACGCGGATATACCATAACATATTCTCATAACTACGCGGATATACCACAACATATTCTCATAACTACGTAGATATACCACAACATATTCACATAACTACGCGGATATACCACAACATATTCTCATAACTACGCAGATATACCACAGCAATGACAGCATATTCTCATAACTACGCGGATATACCACAACATAATCTCATAACTACGCGGATATACCACAACATATTCTCAACTACGTGGATATACCATAACATATTCTTATAACTACGTTGATATACCACAAACTATTCTCATAACTACGCGGATATATACCACAACATATTCTCATGACTACGCAGATATACCACAACATATTCTCATAACTACGCGGATATATACCACAACATATTCTCATAAATACGTTGATATACCACAACATATTCTCATAACTACGCGGATATACCACAACAATATTCTCTCACCTGCATTGCTTCCAAATTATTGGAGCATATTTTTGTCTCTAACAGCATGATCCATTTTGACAATAATGACCTCCTAATCCATTTCCAACATGGCTTCAGATCAAAACATAGTTGTGAATCTCAGCTTATCAGCTTCACACAAGAGATAATGACAACCTTGAAAATGGTAAACAAACTGATGTTATTGTTAAGGATTTTGACAAGGTTGATCACAACAAACTAATATACAAACTTAATGAGCTGGGTGTCCACCCCCTGGCATCACGGTAGATTAAGTCATTCCTAAAGGGTCGATCCCAAAAAGTAGTTGTGGATGGCTGTACTTCTGATACACTGCCTGTCATCTCTGGGGTCCCACAAGGCTCTGTCATAGGAACGTACCTCTTTCTAGCCTACATTAATGACCTCCCCAACTCCATCAGGAGTAGAGCTAGCCTATTCGCAGATGACACCATATTGTATCTCACATTAAAATCCTCCTCTGATGCATACATCCTCCAAAGTGACCTCAATGCTCTTGAACAATGGGAACGGGACTGTTCCGTGGATTCAATCCAGAAAAGTGGGAGGTGCTGAGAATAAATCGCATACGAAAACCGCCTATTTTGCCTTACGCACTCCATAGCATAGTACTAAAATCAAACGATTCCGCCAACTATCTAGGTGTTACAATTAGTAAAGATTTAAAGATGTCTACCCACATAAACACCATCTGCTCCAAAGCTACTAATTCTCTCAGAGTCATCAAAAGGAATGTAAAGACCGGTAACAAGAAGGTCAGCGAAAAAGCATATAACACCTATGTACGTTCTCTACTCGAGTATTGCTCAACCGTCTTGCATCCCTGTCAAAAGTCTCCCACCTATAAAGCAGAAAGAGTGCACAGATCAGCCGCATGCATGTCTGCAATGACTATAACTATACAAGCAGTGTAGCAAAACTGATCAATTCCCTGAACTGGCATGCACTTGAAATTGACGCATACAATCTTCAGTAAAATACCTATATAAAATCAAAATAAATGTCGTATGCGCCGACCAAAACCACCTAACAGATACAAGGAACCTGAACTACTTAATTCCTCAATCCCGAACCCAATACCATATACACTCTTCCACCCCCAAACTAATACGTCTCTGGAATGGCATCCCCTACTATGTACTGTCCAGTCCCAGCTTAACCGTTTTTGCTGAGCGGTTGGCCACGGTACCACTAATGTAACATGATGTCTGTTTTTAACCTTAGTATGTAGTTCATTTAACACTTTCTATTTCACTAATTGGGATGTTTAACCACTGTCCCTGACAACCACCTCCATGTCATACTAGCGTCTGAGTGTTGGGAGTACTATGTAGAACTAGAATGTAGAACTTAAGCAGCCAGTTTCCAGATTCTCAATATGTTGTTTTATTATGCATTTGAACTATATGAAGCAGCCACAAATAAATTATCAACAACAAAACAGGATAGTGGGTATTGCTCGTAAAATAAAACACAACTGGCGACACATATATTGTTCTACCATCTACCGTATCGGGCGACACATATATTGTTCTACCATCTACCGTATCTGGCGACGCATACATTGGTCTACCATCTACCGTATCTGGCGACGTATATATTGTTCTACCATCTACCGTAGCTGGCGACACATATATTGTTGTACCATCTACCGTATCGGGCGACGCATATATTGTTCTACCATCTACCGTATCTGGCGACGCATATACCCTAAGATATACAATATGAGGTGAATATCCCAGTCGTTGAACATTACTGCTCACGATGGTGATGATGATGATGATGATATGGTTAGTATGACCGAATTATGACTTTATACAATAAGCGGTTGGAATGGCCAATAACTATTTGAAAAGTGCATCTATGGCTTGTAAATATTTAATATGTTGTTTACTTCCAGGAGATGAAACACGATGTTAAAAAGATCTAGATGAGTTCATTTATTTAAATATTGGTGCTATGGACATATTCATGTTCGTCCATTTCGTATCATCAATTTAATATACACTAGAAAAACAGTCGAGGAAATATCATCGGTTCCCTTATTTAATTAAGGAATTCTTCATATATGCTCATTATTTTCAAAATGTGAACTTGATGTTAGAAAGCTGTTATGCTGTATAATAACTTATCAACCTTGTCAATTCATATACATATAGTGCGAATAAAGGATGTATTAGCATAATCTATGAATTCTCACAAGGTCTAGAAGAATAATGCAGGACATCACCATTCAAGTACGGCCACATGAGTGTGAAACATGAAGAAAGTCTTTCAGTCATTATAGACATTTAAAGCAGCATATGCTCATACATACTGGAGAACGACCACATGCATGTGGAATGTGTAATAAGTCTTTCAGATATTATAGCCAATTAAACCGGCATATGCTCATACATACTGGAGAACGACCGCACGAGTGTGAACTATGTAATAAAGCGTTCCGTCAATCTGGAACTTTAAAGCAACATATGCTCATACATACTGGAGAACGACCGTATGTGTGTGAAATATGTAATAAGGCTTTCAGTTGGTCTAGCCATATAAAGCAGCATATGCTCATACATACCGGAGAACGACCACATGCGTGTGGAATGTGTAATAAAGCGTTCAGTCAGTCTGGAGCTTTAAAGCAACATATGTTCATACATACCGGAGAACGACCACACGAATGTGAAATATGTAATAAGGCTTTCAGTCATTCTAGCCATTTAAAGCAGCATATGCTCATACATACCGGAGATCGATCACATTCGTGTGGAATGTGCATTAAGACTTTTAGAAATTCTGGAAATTTAAAGCAGCATATGCTCATACATACTGGAGAACGACCGCATGCGTGTGGAATGTGTAATAAAGCTTTCAGCCATTCTAGCCAATTAAACCGGCATATGCTCATACATACTGGAGAACAGCCACATTAGTGTGAAATATGCAATACAACGTTTACCGAGTCCTCTAATTTGAAGCAGCGCCTGCACATTCATACCGGAGAACGGCGACACGAGTGTGGAATATGTAATACCACTTTAAACGTTCACATGTGCACACATACTGGAGAAATGCCACACGAGTGTGATACATGTAATACAACGTGTTTGTCAGTTTGAAGCGGCACTTGCTCAAGTATAACAGTGAACGGTCATATAAGTGAAATGTGATTTAATTTACTGTCAGACTAGAATGGTTATGGATCTCGTGCACATTCATAGTGGAGAACGGTCAAATGAATTGAGTAATACGTATTTATGAAGATGTTCCTTCAGCCCAGCGAATTAAAGAAGCACGTTCACATACTTTCCGCAGAACGTCTACATAAATGTTCATGTATGTCAAGATATTTGAATAGTGTATACATGTGAAGAGGGACATATATGGAATTCCGTAAGTTAATTATAGCGTGCATAACATTCGGTGTGCTAAATATCTAAGACGGCAATGAGTTGAGCTGGCAGTTTGAAACAGTACACGAGTGTGAACTGTGTACACACACGTATAGACTTTAACAGATGGACGCTCTCATACATTCCTTTGCTTTTGAAATGAGTTTGCTGCAGTAAATATATGTTTATTTAGTCTTTATTTCAGTCTAGTATATACATCATATTTTCAACACAATGTGTCATACATATAAACAAATATAAGAACAGTATCTCAACACTTGTTTTTTACATAATTATTTCAGTGGATTCAATGTTAAATTATCTTTATTTATTTTAACGAAACACATCAATCATAACAACAGGGAGCCATAACAGTTGAATTAATGTAATATATAATGTAAATTTACTATATGCCAACAAAGTATTCCAAGGTCCGGAGTTCGAGCCCCACTGGAGCCGTTACGATTGTGCCCTTAGGCAAGGCATTTAAATTCCACGTTGCCTCTTCTCTCTCCCTCGTGGCGATGGATTCCATCAGGAATGAGGTCTCGAGAGTGATTTATATAAGTTGAAATAACTTGTTTCGCAATCGAGCTAAAATAAAAGTGTATAAACTAAAGGATTCCAACTGAAAGGACCAATATACATTTAGTGATAAATCGGACTTTATCTGCCAATGCGTTTATTGTAAATATTTCCCAAATAGTTATGTTGTACAATATCGAATGAGAGCCATAGGTCGGTTACTGCCCGATGCATACTCTTTAAACATATGTAGGTACTCTTAAGTTGTTTCCTCTGTTTTTATCGTTGTTTCCTTTGCACTACATGCCATAAATTTTCTTCCACTTTCTCATATTATGTTTATTATTTTACTATATCTCGACAGATATCCTACAGTATATCCAATTGGTAAACAATTTGTAATTTGTTGTTTTGATTGTAAATATTTCCCAAATAGTTACCTTGTACAATATCTACAATACAATAACATTCTTTAAAATAATATGTGTGTAATAAACCAATTTGTGTTTGTTATCAAATCTATCGATTTTCTATTGAAATCCAACATCAAAATGTTTGCACCCACTGCTTCTATACTAATATATAATTCGATAATACACTGAAACAAACAACTATACTCATATTTATTTTTGCACGTTATGTTCCTAGCCACTGCCTATTGAAATGGTGTCAACGTAAGCGTGTTCAGACTCAACCCGTTAGTGACGTCATTTATTTATGACGTCGCCTAAACGCGACATTCTATTGTAAGTTAGCCCCTGACCGTTTACATTCTAAAATAAAAAGATAATTTGTTTGTTTAAGAGTTTGATCGAAATATAGTTCACTCCATAGGGAACTGTTGCAACTATTGTAAGATAGCAGTTCTTATGTAGCCTAGCGTTGTCGTTAGTGAACATTGGCCTGTCAGCCAACTCATGATTGTCGAAATGGGGGACTACGCGTGGAGCGAGCACATTGTCATTGTATTTTTGGCCTGTCAGATTACCATCAAGAAGGTACAAGTCCAACTTACAGTCAAAGGCAAAATATCCCCAGACAGTTACACCCTCACCTCCAAAAGCAGTTGTGCCCAACATGTTGTTATCCTGAAATGAAGTGTTTCGTTGGCGCTAAACCCTTGCACGACCGTCGATAGGGCGTAACATAAAACGACTTTCATAAGACCAGTCTCCATGTGCGATTAGTCTACCCCAAATGTTCATGTAACCAGTCAAATCGAGCATGGCGATGAGCTAATGTCAAGTAAAGTCAAATGTGGACGTTATATGGGTCGTCGCGCTCGCATTCCCTGCTTGTCTAGGCGTCTGATTACAGTACGCGTGCTAATGTGGCCCCAAAAGCTATATTACCACAAAGTGCACAAGCTGTACTGAACCGCCGTTACCGCGCCCGTCTGGATATGAGCCGGTCCTCTATCAGTGTCGTTTTGCGAGGTCTACCTGCAAGTGGAGGTCAGTAACATTCCCCGTTTGACGCGGCATCAGTCGTACACTGATGGAATGGTTAACCCTAAAGTGGTAAGCCACCCTTCTATGGCTAAAACCACCGTTATATATATCAACAGCTTTCCACACTTCTGGAATTTTCGCCGCAAGATACCCATGTAAATAGAAAAAGAAAATTGAAACTCTACATAACACAGCTTTCGTTCGCAAGCACAAATGTTAGCACTTTACGTGGCACTCTTTACACACCCTGTCATATAAGCATAAATAAACGTCGATCAATAACGATCAACAAACCGATTTAAAATAGGTTCATTATTAAAATTGATAGTATTGAAACAAGTCAGGTGGTGCTTATCTTTTGTCTGAGTGTATATGGGCCGCCGTAGCTGAGCTGTTGTGATTATTCATATTAACTCATTTGAAATCATTGCGCTATCTTCAATTCCCTATCCGAATACTGTCATGTGAGGAAGCCATCCAGCTGGTTTGCAGAAGGTTGGAGGTTCCACCCGGGTGCTTGTCTGACATACTGCTCGGAATGAGACTCGGTGTATTCCTCCACCAATAACAGCACAAGAATCGCGGCGGAATAAAACTAGTTCTTCAATCCTGATGACCTACTTTGACAGATGTAAGCAAACCATTTTCAGTAAAATTCTACAGTCGTATGATTAGAATTGTGTTTCCAATATAGCAAATTTTCAAATGGTACTGAACGGAATTAGCATAACGAATATTTTAATCGCCATTGTTCTTCGTCGTCAGTCTTCCTCATAGGCTATTTTACTTCATAATAATGATTGCGCTTAAGTTTGTTTCTCTAATCTGAACGTGGAATATATTACTTCTAAACCTATTCATCCACAGCGTTCAAAGAGAGGGTAGTAATTTGGACCTCTGTTTTTGACCAGAAAAGGACCTTAGCTTTCAGTAAGCATATTTTAAAATGAATGTCATTTATTACAGTAAGTATGGAGAAATAGCTGTACAATTAATGGGATTTATTACTGTAAGTATGGAGAAATAGATGTAAAATTAATGGGATTTATTACAGTAAGTATGGAAATATAGATGTAAAATTAATGGGATTTATTACAGTAAGTATGGAGATATAGCTGTAAAATTAGTGGGATTTATTACAGTAAGTATGGAGATATAGATGTAAAATTCATGGGATTTATTACAGTAAGTATGGAGATATAGCTGTAAAATTAATGGGATTTATTACAGTAAGTATGGAGAAATAGCTGTAAAATTAATGGGATTTATTACTGTAAGTATGGAGAAATAGATGTAAAATTAATGGGATTTATTACTGTAAGTATAGAGAAATAGCTGTAAAATTAATGGGATTTATTACAGTAAGTATGGAGAAATATATGTAAAATTAATGGGATTTATTATAGTAAGTATGGAGAAATAGCTGTACAATTCATGGGATTTATTACAATAAGTATGGAGATATAGATGTAAAATTCATGGGATTTATTACAGTAAGTATGGAGAAATAGATGTAAAATTCATGGGATTTATTACAGTAAGTATGGAGAAATAGCTTTACAATTCATGGGATTTATTACAGTAAGTATGGAGAAATAGCTATAAAATTAATGGGATTTATTACTGTAAGTATGAAGAAATAGCTGTAAAATTAATGGGATTTATTACAGTAAGTATGGAGAAATAGCTGTAAAATTAATGGGATTTATTACAGTAAGTATGGAGATATAGATGTAAAATTCATGGGATTTATTACAGTAAGTATGGAGATATAGATGTAAAATTAATGGGATTTATTACAGTAAGTATGGAGAAATAGCTTTACAATTCATGGGATTTATTACAGTAAGTATGGAGAAATAGCTATAAAATTAATGGGATTTATTACTGTAAGTATGAAGAAATAGCTGTAAAATTAATGGGATTTATTACAGTAAGTATGGAGAAATAGCTGTAAAATTAATAGGATTTATTACTGTAAGTATGGAGGAATAGCTGTAAAATTCATGGGATTTATTACAGTAAGTATGGAGATATAGCTGTAAAATTAGTGGGATTTATTACAGTAAGTATGGAGATATAGATGTAAAATTCATGGGATTTATTACAGTAAGTATGGAGATATAGATGTAAAATTAATGGGATTTATTACAGTAAGTATGGAGATATAGCTGTAAAATTAGTGAGATTTATTACAGTAAGTATGGAGATATAGATGTAAAATTCATGGGATTTATTACAGTAATTATGGAGATATAGCTGTAAAATTAATGGGATTTATTACAGTAAGTATGGAGAAATAGATGTAAAATTCATGGGATTTATTACAGTAAGAATAGAGATATAGATGTAAAATTCATGTGATTTATTACAGTAAGTATGGAGAAATAGATGTAAAATTCATGGGATTTATTACAGTAAGTATGGAGAAATAGCTGTAAAATTAATGGGATTTATTACATTAAGTATGGAGATATAGCTGTAAAATTAATGGCATTTATTACAGTAAGTATGGGGAAATATATGTAAAATTAATGGGATTTATTACAGTAAGTATGGAGAAATTGATGTAAAATTAATGGGATTTATTACAGTAAGTATGGAGAAATAGATGCAAATTCTACTGTTGTATGATTGTAATTTGTTTTCGGAAATAACTAGTTTAGGGTTAAACGGAATTAGCTTACAAAGTCCTGTAATCGCCATGTTCTAATTATTGCGTTTAAGTTTGAGTCTCTAATCTGGACATGGAATAAATTACTTCTAATACGATTCGTCCATAGTCAAAGGTGAGTGCAGAAACTTAGAGAGGGCAATACTTTAGATTTCTGTGTAAAACAAGAAAATGAGTTTAACTTTCCGTTAGCATATAATGAAATTAATGGGATGTATTACCGTAATTATTGAGACATATGAAAAAATGGGCGGTTATGGTTGGAGTTTGAAGGCATGATCGACAGTAAACTGCTGTAATAGCTTCCAATGCAGTCGGGATATACTCGTTCTTGTCGACGTATATCAATACTAGCTTCATCTATCAGCCGCAATATTTCACGAAAATGCTCCTAACACCACAATTCTGTTAGTGTAGACACTATACTTATTAATACATCTACATTGAACACACGTGATGTGCTGAGGTAAGTGCGCATTTCCGATTGCTTACAGTGTATATAATAATCGCACATTGTATATGACCAGCCA
>JABXNX010000999.1:0-13952 GCA_014843695.1 Archivesica marissinica
GGCTCTCACACTTTTACATTCACAGAAAAAAACCGATCTCACCTTTGAAATTATACTACCACACGGTTAGAATTTTATTTGGAATAACAGTTTGGGTGACGAGGTTTTGCTTGATGCCCTGCCTTCCATCTGTCTCTCCAATTCTTGTGTCCATTCTATAAGTTCTAGTGAACAGTGAACCCATTTCATATGGCCTGCCCTTTGTTGAAATTCATGTTCACATTTCTCTACCAGATTGGATCTGTAGTCCAGTGGTTAACACGTTAGACTGGTAATCCAGGGATTACAGGTTCAATCCCCTGTCTGACCCTAATAAAATTAACAGTCTTTCAGATGGGACTTTAAACCGAGGTCTTGTGTCGGTGCTGTACACTGTGCACGTAAAAGAACCAGAGGAGATTCTGGAATGGGTCTCTGTCTGTATCATTGCACTATCCTCCAAAAATCTAAAATGACTAAATCTCTTCAGGAGGCGTCGCTCATATGGGCAACCGGTAGCGACGATAAATAAACGTAAAACACACGCACTACCTTTCTCTGCCCTCCTTCCTTACCAGATTGTCAGTAGTCCCATGCTACTTCAATGAGTTTGATCTCTTTCACAAATTTAGTGAGTGGTTCGTTGGTAGGTTGGATAGTTAGCATCTAAGTACTTTGCCTTCATGTCAACATCAGTTATAAATTCTAATGGTACAACTCCCTCATCCAGCGGAATATAACTTATTTTATTATCTGTAAAAGTATTCAAATTAATTGAGACTAAATAAAAATGTTAGAAGCGATATATTTTTTGGTGTTCCTAATGCAGATGAAACTGTTTGGTTGAAGATTATTTATTTATCAGGATACGTGTAATATACATTGAGAAATTGGTTGAAGATTATTTATTTATCAGGATACGTGTAATATACATTGAGAAATTGGTTGAAGATTATTTATTTATCAGGATACGTGTAATATACATTGAGAAATTGGTTGAAGATTATTTATTTATCAGGATACATGTAATATACATTGAGAAATAGACAGAAACGTACATTTATATCGTGATATGTGGATTGAACTGAAAGCTAAAAGCTTACGGTAATTCTTTCCACAATGGAACTGTTTACTGTATTTAACAGGTATTGGGGACACTGTTATTGACCACACGGGTGGAGAACCAGTGGAGAGAACTGAATCAGATAGAGATGTCGAGACATACCAGATATCAGCACATAGAGTTATCATAGCAGCCAGGTGTGACTGGTTCCGACGTGCTCTCCTCAGTGGCATGAGAGAATCTATAGACAGGTGGGTACCAGCACATAGAGTTATCATAGCAGCCAGGTATGACTGGTTCCGACGTGCTCTCCTCAGTGGCATGAGAGAATCTATAGACAGGTGGGTACCAGCACATAGAGTTATCATAGCAGCCAGGTGTGACTGGTTCCGACGTGCTCTCCTCAGTGGCATGAGAGAATCTATAGACAGGTGGGTACCAGCACATAGAGTTATCATAGCAGCCAGGTGTGACTGGTTCCGACGTGCTCTCCTCAGTGGCATGAGAGAATCTATAGACAGGTAGGTACCAGCACATAGAGTTATCATAGCAGCCAGATGTGACTGGTTCCGACGTGCTCTCCTCAGTGGCATGAGAGAATCTATAGACAGGTAGGTACCAGCATATAGAGTTATCATAGCAGCCAGGTATGACTGGTTCCGATGTGCTCTCCTTAGTGACATGAGAGAATCTATAGACAGGTGGGTACCAGCACATCAGCACATAGAGTTATCATAGCAGCCAGGTGTGACTGGTTCCGATGTGCTCTCCTCAATGGCATGAGAGAATCTATAGACAGGTGGGTACCAGCACAGCCTCACTTTCATATATTATAACGATGTTTGTTTTATTTGTTTCAAGCTGCATCCTAAGCATCCTAGCAATCTGTTATCAGTTCAGATTAATGTATGACATGTATGTCAGAAAACTAGTTTGATCACATAACTTTGCTTGTATTCAGTGTAATATAGTCATCTCATAATTTCTTATATGTACACATGTGTACTAACACCTGGAAGGATTCTGATTGGTAGACAGAATAATCCTTATAATTTGTAAATTAAACTGTAAATTATGCATATTTCCATGTGAATTGGTATATAACGTTAACGATAAGACAAAAGAAGTCTTAAAAATAATGCTGCTTTGCATAGTGACAACACCAAATTTTAGTGACATCATCACAATTTGCACTGATACTTTGCGCCAAAATGAAAGTAACAATGTTATTTATTAAAAGCGAGCGTGTTATGGTAATGTGATAAACAATTAACAAATTTAGAGCCTTAATGTCTTCTACTTCAAGATACGTTATTAATAATTTGTCAAGATATATTTACTTTGCATACCAAATCCGTACTACAGAAAACATTTAATTTATGTTCCATAGTACGTATGCTCTTTTGATAATAATTATACAAATTGTTTATGTTGTACTCATTATGTATTTGTCTATAAACATTGTATTGTTTCATGCTTTAATAAACGATTGTATTGTATATAAAAAGGATCTTACAGTCGTGATGATTTCATACCATATTTTATGAAGCTTGTTTTGGAATTTTGCTATTAAGATCGCCAAAAGGCTCGCTTATTAGCAACATTCCAAAACATGTTTCACAAAATATGGTATAAAATCACCACAAGTGTAAGATTCTATATTTAAACCACCTATTTATTATAATAATAATATGACCTTCACCTTCACAAGGTCACATTCAAGAAAACCAATAAGCATAATTTGACACCTGAAGTATATCCAACTGTGATCTATTCTTGCTTGTATTCTGCCTCAACGATTCATTTACTACATGAGACAGAGGTTCTTTTCACTCGTTTACGAGACACTTACATTCCTTACAGAAAAATTACAGTTCATGACACGGATCCAGAGATGTTTAAGATGTTTCTAGAGTATGTGTATAGTGGTCAGTTAGACATGAATGATTTGGCAACAGAACAAGTGGCAGATATGATGACCCTGGCTGACAGATATCATGTAAGTTTCTCCCTCCAACACTGGCTGACAGATATCATGTAAGTTTCTTCCTCCAACCCTGGCTGATAGATATCATGTAAGTTTCTTCCTCTAACCCTGGCTCGTAGATATCATGTAAGTTTCTCCCTCCAACACTGGCTGACAGATATCATGTAAGTTTCTCCCTCCAACCCTGGCTGACAGATATCATGTAAGTTTCTCCCTCCAACACTGGCTGACAGATATCATGTAAGTTTCTTCCTCCAACCCTGGGCTGACATATATCATGTAAGTTTCTTCCTCCAACCCTGGGCTGACATATATCATGTAAGTTTCTTCCTCCAACCCTGGCTGATTGATATCATGTAAGTTTCTCCCTCCAACCCTGGGCTGATAGATATCATGTAAGTTTCTTCCTCCAACCCTGGGCTGACAGATATCATGTAAGTTTCTTCCTCCAACCCTGGCTGATAGATATCATGTAAGTTTCTTCCTCTAACCCTGGCTGGTAGATATCATGTAAGTTTGTCCCTCTAACCATGGCTGACAGATATCATGTAAGTTTCTCCCTCCAACCCTGGCTGACAGATATCATGTAAGTTTCTTCCTCCAACCCTGGCTGATAGATATCATGTAAGTTTCTTCCTCCAACCCTGGGCTGACAGATATCATGTAAGTTTCTCCCTCCAACCCTGGGCTGACATATATCATGTAAGTTTCTTCCTCTAACCCTGGCTGACAGATATCATGTAAGTTTCTCCCTCCAACCCTGGCTGATAGATATCATGTAAGTTTCTCCCTCTAACCATGGCTGACAGATATCATGTAAGTTTCTCCCTCTAACCCTGGCTGACAGATATCATGTAAGTTTCTTCCTCCAACCCTGGCTGATAGATATCATGTAAGTTTCTTCCTCCAATCATGGGCTGACAGATATCATGTGAGTTTCTCCCTCTAACCCTGGGCTGACATATATCATGTAAGTTTCTTCCTCTAACCCTGGCTGGTAGATATCATGTAAGTTTCTCCCTCTAACCCTGGCTGGTAGATATCATGTAAGTTTCTCCCTCTAACCATGGCTGACAGATATCATGTAAGTTTCTCCCTCTAACCCTGGGCTGACAGATATCATGTAAGTTTCTTCCTCTAACCCTGGCTGGTAGATATCATGTAAGTTTCTTCCTCTAACCATGGCTGATAGATATCATGTAAGTTTCTCCCTCCAACCCTGGCTGACAGATATCATGTAAGTTTCTTCCTCTAACCCTGGCTGACAGATATCATGTAAGTTTCTTCCTCCAACCCTGGGCTGACAGATATCATGTAAGTTTCTTCCTCCAACCCTGGGCTGACAGATATCATGTAAGTTTCTTCCTCCAACCCTGGGCTGACATATATCATGTAAGTTTCTTCCTCCAACCCTGGCTGATAGATATCATGTAAGTTTCTCCCTCCAACCTTGGCTGACAGATATCATGTAAGTTTCTTCCTCCAACCCTGGCTGACATATATCATGTAAGTTTCTCCCTCCAACCCTGGGCTGACATATATCATGTAAGTTTCTTCCTCCAACCCTGGCTGACATATATCATGTAAGTTTCTTCCTCCAACCCTGGCTGACATATATCATGTAAGTTTCTCCCTCCAACCTGGCTGACAATATCATGTAAGTTTCTCCCTCCAACACTGGCTGACAGATATCATGTAAGTTTCTCCCTCTAACCATGGCTCGTAGATATCATGTAAGTTTCTCCCTCCAACACTGGCTGATAGATATCATGTAAGTTTCTTCCTCTAACCATGGCTGATAGATATCATGTAAGTTTCTCCCTCCAACCTTGGCTGGAAGACAAACCTTGTTAATACTTTACCTGACCTGATAAATAAAATTTGATATGATACCATTGTAGTATTTTGCAGTAAAGCATTGTAATATTTCTATACAGACTGTGAGTCTGCGGTCGAGATGCGAGCATGCATTAAAGCACCACATCGATGATGAAACGATATTCTATCTGCTCAGTCTAGCTGATCAACTCACTGCCAACACATTGAAGGTAATATATCGAGGCATTTAGTCTGTAGAGATATATGTTGTTTTGAGGTAAATCGGAAGTTAAACTAAACTTATCATTCTAGTAGGGTTTAACTTTGAGGGCAAAGTGGGCGAAATCGCAAAGTGGGCGAAAAAGTGGGCGAAATCGCAAAGTGGGCGAAATCGTCTCCTTTTTCAGGCTTTTTGTCCAGATACTTCGTCTTCCACTGGTTTGATGAGCAAACTCAACTTAGCTCTATTATCTGGCAGAAAATCTGCAAAGTTGCTACCTCGCAAATAAATTTGGTTTGCTATTTGGAGCCGAGATTGCAATGAGCAGCAGATGGGATAATGGGGAATAACTCTGTGAGATTATTTTATAGAACTAGCGATGTTTCTTTTTATTTAGCTGCAGAAAAAATATCTTGTATACAATATACTTAACCCGACACGATATAGCCTGAACTGTGCTGATGCACCGTTAAACCAAATACTCACTCACTCACTTAGTTGCAGAAAATAATGCGATTAATTTTCGGATAAAAAAGTAGAAGATATTTACCAACTGCAATTTACTCACAGTGTACTGTTGAGAAGCCTATAGTCCATAGACAATACATTAATCCATAGTTCTAAACAACTAAAGCATGTAATTACACATCAGGAATAAATAAACAACAGCGGGTAAAGCAATAGTGGTTAACACGCTTAACAGTCTTTCAGATGGGACGTTAAACCGAGGTCTCGTGTCGGTGCTTTACACCGTGCATGTAAAAGAACCAGAGGAGACTTGCCATATAACCTGAACTACTTTATTGCTACATGAAGTGTGCCCACAAACTATTTTAGCATGTTGTTTTGTATGTAATTTGCAGTGATATGATGTATGTTTCAGGACAGCTGTTTGTGTTACATCAATGAACACCCTGTGTTAACCAGTAGTGAAGTGTTCCACGATATACCTGAACATTTACAAATGGAGGTTGAAGCTCTCGCACTAACTAGGTTTGTTACTGTCTTCAGTCTGGTGCTAGGTGGTAGGTTATGCTAGGTGGTAGGTTATGCTAGGTGGTAGGTTATGCTAGGTGGTAGGTTATGCTAGGTGGTAGGTTGCGCTAGGTGGTAGGTTATGCTAGGTGGTAGGTTACGCTAGGTGGTAGGTTGTGCTAGGTGGTAGGTTACGCTAGGTGGTAGGTTACACTAGGTGGTAGGTTAGGCTAGGTGGTAGGTTACACTAGATGGTAGGTTACGCTAGATGGTAGGTTACACTAGGTGTAGGTGGTAGGTTATGCTAGATGGTAGGTTACGCTAGATGGTAGGTTACGCTAGGTGGTAGGTTACTCTAGGTGGTAGGTTATGCTAGGTGGTAGGTTATGCTAGGTGGTAGGTTATGCTAGGTGGTAGGTTACGCTAGGTGGTAGGTTATGCTAGATGGTAGGTTATGCTAGATGGTAGGTTATGCTAGGTGGTAGGTTATGGTAGGTTATGCTAGGTGGTAGATTACGCTAGATGGTAGGTTACACTAGGTGGTAGGTTATGTTAGGTGGTAGGTTACGCTAGGTGGTAGGTTATGCTAGGTGGTAGGTTACGCTAGGTGGTAGGTTACACTAGGTGGTAGGTTATGCTAGGTGGTAGGTTACGCTAGGTGGTAGGTTACACTAGGTGGTAGGTTACGCTAGGTGGTAGGTTATGCTAGGTGGTAGATTACGCTAGATGGTAGGTTACGCTAGGTGGTAGGTTACACTAGGTCGTAGGTTACGCTAGGTGGTAGGTTATGCTAGGTGGTAGATTATGCTAGGTGGTAGGTTACGCTAGGTGGTAGGTTAGCTAGGTGGTAGGTTACGCTAGGTGGTAGGTTGCTAGGTGGTAGGTTAGCTAGGTGGTAGGTTACACTAGGTGGTAGGTTACGCTAGATGGTAGGTTATGCTAGGTGGTAGATTACGCAATAGATGGTAGGTTATGCTAGGTGGTAGGTTATACTAGGTGGTAGGTTATGCTAGGTGGTAGGTTACGCTAGGTGGTAGGTTACACTAGGTGGTAGGTTACGCTAGGTGGTAGGTTATGCTAGATGGTAGGTTATGCTAGATGGTAGGTTATGCTAGATGGTAGGTTATGCTAGATGGTAGGTTATGCTAGATGGTAGGTTATGCTAGGTGGTAGGTTATGCTAGATGGTAGGTTACGCTAGGTGGTAGGTTATGCTAGATGGTAGGTTACACTAGGTGGTACGTTACACTAGGTGGTAGGTTATGCTAGATGGTAGGTTATGGTAGATTATGCTAAGTGGTATGTTACGCTAGGTGGTAGGTTATGCTAGATGGTAGATTATGCTAGGTGGTAGGTTATGCTAGGTGGTAGGTTACGCTAGGTGGTACGTTACACTAGATGGTAGGTTATGCTAGATGGTAGGAGGTTATGCTAGATGGTAGGTTATGCTAGATGGTAGGTTACACTAGATGGTATGAGGTTATGCTAGATGGTAGGTTACACTAAATGGTAGGTTGCGCTAGATGGTAGGTTACGCTAGGTGGTAGGTTACGCTAGATGGTAGGTTATGCTAGATAGTAGGTTATGCTAGGTGGTAGATTACGCTAGGTGGTAGATTACGCTAGGTGGTAGGTTATGCTAGATGGTAGGTTATGCTAGGTGGTAGATTATGCTAGATGGTAGGTTTCGCTAGGTGGTAGCCTGATGCTAAATGGTGGTAGATGGTAGCCTGGTGGTAGATGGTTGCCTGGTGGTAGATGGTTGCTAGATGGTAGCCTGGTGCTAGGTGGTAGGTAGTCTGGTGCTAGGTGGTAGGTAGCCTGGTGCTAGGTAGCCTGGTGCTAGGTGGTAGGTAGCCTGGTGCTAGGTGGTAGGTAACCTGGTGCTAGGTGGTAGGTAGTCTGGTGCTAGGTGGTAGGTAGCCTGGTGCTAGGTGGTAGGTAGCCTGGTGCTAGGTGGTAGGTAGCCTGGTGCTAGGTGGTAGGTAGCCTGGTGCTAGGTGGTAGGTAGCCTGGTGCTAGGTGGTAGGTAGCCTGGTGCTAGGTGGTAGTCTGGTGCTAGGTGGAGGTAGCCTGGTGCTAGGTGGTAGCCTGGTGCTAGGTGGTAGGTAGCCTGGTGCTAGGTGGTAGCCTGGTGCTATATGGTAGTCTGGTGCTAGGTGGTAGGTAGCCTGGTGCTAGGTGGTAGGTAGCCTGGTGCTAGGTGTAGGTAGCCTGGTGCTAGGTGGTAGGTAGCCTTGTGCTATGTGGTAGGTAGCCTGGTGCTAGGTGGTAGGTAGCCTGGTGCTAGGTGGTAGGTAGCCTGGTGCTAGGTGGTAGGTAGCCTAGTGCTAGGTGGTAGGTAGCCTGGTGCTAGGTGGTTGGTAGCCTGGTGCTAGGTGGTTGGTAGTCTGGTGCTAGGTGGTAGGTAGCCTGGTGCTAGCCTGGTGCTAGGTGGTAGGTAGCCTGGTGCTAGGTGGTAGGTAGCCTGGTGCTAGGTGGTAGGTAGCCTGGTGCTAGGTAGGTTGCGCTAGATGGTAGGTTACGCTAGGTGGTAGGTTACGCTAGATGGTAGGTTATGCTAGATAGTAGGTTATGCTAGGTGGTAGATTACGCTAGGTGGTAGATTACGCTAGGTGGTAGGTTATGCTAGATGGTAGGTTATGCTAGGTGGTAGGTTATGCTAGATGGTAGGTTATGCTAGGTGGTAGGTTATGCTAGATGGTAGGTTACGCTAGGTGGTAGGTTATGCTAGATGGTAGGTTACACTAGGTGGTACGTTACACTAGGTGGTAGGTTATGCTAGATGGTAGGTTATGCTAGATGGTAGGTTATGGTAGATTATGCTAAGTGGTATGTTACGCTAGGTGGTAGGTTATGCTAGATGGTAGATTATGCTAGGTGGTAGGTTATGCTAGGTGGTAGGTTACGCTAGGTGGTAGGTTACGCTAGGTGGTATGTTACACTAGATGGTAGGTTATGCTAGATGGTAGGAGGTTATGCTAGATGGTAGGTTATGCTAGATGGTAGGTTACACTAGATGGTATGAGGTTATGCTAGATGGTAGGTTACACTAAATGGTAGGTTGCGCTAGATGGTAGGTTACGCTAGGTGGTAGGTTACGCTAGATGGTAGGTTATGCTAGATAGTAGGTTATGCTAGGTGGTAGATTACGCTAGGTGGTAGATTACGCTAGGTGGTAGGTTATGCTAGATGGTAGGTTATGCTAGGTGGTAGATTATGCTAGATGGTAGGTTTCGCTAGGTGGTAGCCTGATGCTAAATGGTGGTAGATGGTAGCCTGGTGGTAGATGGTTGCCTGGTGGTAGATGGTTGCTAGATGGTAGCCTGGTGCTAGGTGGTAGGTAGTCTGGTGCTAGGTGGTAGGTAGCCTGGTGCTAGGTGGTAGGTAGCCTGGTGCTAGGTGGTAGGTAGCCTGGTGCTAGGTGGTAGGTAACCTGGTGCTAGGTGGTAGGTAGTCTGGTGCTAGGTGGTAGGTAGCCTGGTGGTAGGTAGCCTGGTGCTAGGTGGTAGGTAGCCTGGTGCTAGGTGGTAGGTAGCCTGGTGCTAGGTGGTAGGTAGCCTGGTGCTAGGTGGTAGGTAGCCTGGTGCTAGGTGGTAGGTAGCCTGGTGCTAGGTGGTAGCCTGGTGCTATATGGTAGTCTGGTGCTAGGTGGTAGGTAGCCTGGTGCTAGGTGGTAGCCTGGTGCTAGGTGGTAGGTAGCCTGGTGCTAGGTGGTAGCCTGGTGCTATATGGTAGTCTGGTGCTAGGTGGTAGGTAGCCTGGTGCTAGGTGGTAGGTAGCCTGGTGCTAGGTGGTAGGTAGCCTGGTGCTAGGTGGTAGGTAGCCTTGTGCTATGTGGTAGGTAGCCTGGTGCTAGGTGGTAGGTAGCCTGGTGCTAGGTGGTAGGTAGCCTGGTGCTAGGTGGTAGGTAGCCTAGTGCTAGGTGGTAGGTAGCCTGGTGCTAGGTGGTTGGTAGCCTGGTGCTAGGTGGTTGGTAGTCTGGTGCTAGGTGGTAGGTAGCCTGGTGCTAGGTGGTAGGTAGCCTGGTGCTAGGTGGTAGGTAGCCTGGTGCTAGGTAGGTTGCGCTAGATGGTAGGTTACGCTAGGTGGTAGGTTACGCTAGATGGTAGGTTATGCTAGATAGTAGGTTATGCTAGGTGGTAGATTACGCTAGGTGGTAGATTGCGCTAGGTGGTAGGTTATGCTAGATGATAGGTTATGCTAGGTGGTAGATTATGCTAGATGGTAGGTTTCGCTAGGTGGTAGCCTGATGCTAAATGGTGGTAGATGGTAGCCTGGTGGTAGATGGTTGCCTGGTGGTAGATGGTTGCTAGATGGTAGCCTGGTGCTAGGTGGTAGGTAGTCTGGTGCTAGGTGGTAGGTAGCCTGGTGCTAGGTGGTAGGTAGCCTGGTGCTAGGTGGTAGGTAGCATGGTGCTAGGTGGTAGGTAGCCTGGTGCTAGGTGGTAGGTAGTCTGGTGCTAGGTGGTAGGTAGCCTGGTGCTAGGTGGTAGGTAGCCTGGTGCTAGGTGGTAGGTAGCCTGGTGTTAGGTGGTAGGTAGCCTGGGGTAGGTAGCCTGGTGCTAGGTGGTAGGTAGCCTGGTGCTAGGTGGTAGCCTGGTGCTAGGTGGTAGGTTACGCTAGATGGTAGGTTATGCTAGATGGTAGGTTACGCTAGGTGGTAGGTTATGCTAGGTGGTAGGTTACACTAGGTGGTAGGTTACGCTAGGTTGTAGGTTATGGTAGATTACGCTAGATGGTAGGTTACGCTAGGTGGTAGGTTACGCTAGGTGGTATGTATGGTAGATTACCTAGATGGTAGATTTGCTAGATGGTAGGTTCGCTAGGTGGTAGGTTCACTAGGTGGTAGGTACACTGGTGCTAGGTTATGGTAGGTTATGCTAGGTGGTAGATTACGCTAGATGGTAGGTTACGCTAGGTGGTAGGTTACGCTAGGTGGTAGGTTACGCTAGGTGGTAGGTTACACTAGGTGGTAGGTTATGCTAGGTGGTAGGTTATGCTAGGTGGTAGGTTACACTAGGTGGTAGGTTACGCTAGATGGTAGGTTATGCTAGGTGGTAGATTATGCTAGATGCTAGGTTACGCTAGGTGGTAGGTTACTCTAGGTGGTAGGTTATGCTAGGTGGTAGGTTATGCTAGGTGGTAGGTTATGCTAGATGGTAGGTTACGCTAGGTGGTAGGTTACTCTAGGTGGTAGGTTATGCTAGGTGGTAGGTTATGCTAGGTGGTAGGTTATGCTAGGTGGTAGGTTACGCAGGTGGTAGGTTATGCTAGGTGGTAGGTTACGCTAGATGGTAGGTTATGCTAGATGGTAGTTATGCTAGATGGTAGGTTATGTAGGTGGTAGGTTATGCTAGTGGTATTACGCTAGATGGTAGGTTACACTAGGTGGTAGGTTATGCTAGGTGGTAGGTTACGCTAGGTGGTAGGTTACGCTAGGTGGTAGGTTACGCTAGGTGGTAGGTTACACTAGGTGGTAGGTTATGCTAGTGGTAGGTTACTAGGTGGTAGGTTACACTAGATGGTAGGTTACGCTAGGTGGTAGGTTACACTAGGTGGTAGGTTTAGGTGGTAGGTTATGCTAGGTGGTAGATTACGCTAGATGGTAGGTTACGCTAGGTGGTAGGTTACACTAGTGGTAGGTTATGCTAGGTGGTAGGTTATGCTAGGTGGTAGGTTACACTAGGTGGTAGGTTACGCTAGATGGTAGGTTATGCTAGGTGGTAGATTACGCTAGATGGTAGGTTACGCTAGGTGGTAGGTTATACTAGGTGGTAGGTTATGCTAGGTGGTAGGTTACGCTAGGTGGTAGGTTACACTAGGTGGTAGGTTACGCTAGGTGGTAGGTTATGCTAGATGGTAGGTTATGCTAGATGGTAGGTTATGCTAGATGGTAGGTTATGCTAGATGGTAGGTTATGCTAGATGGTAGGTTACGCTAGGTGGTAGGTAGCCTGGTGCTAGTGGTAGTAGCCTGGTGCTAGGTGGTAGGTAGCCTGGTGCTAGGTGGTAGGTAGCCTTGTGCTATGTGGTAGGTAGCCTGGTGCTAGGTGGTAGGTAGCCTGGTGCTAGGTGGTAGGTAGCCTGGTGCTAGGTGGTAGGTAGCCTAGTGCTAGGTGGTAGGTAGCCTGGTGCTAGGTGGTTGGTAGCCTGGTGCTAGGTGGTTGGTAGTCTGGTGCTAGGTGGTAGGTAGCCTGGTGCTAGCCTGGTGCTAGGTGGTAGGTAGCCTGGTGCTAGGTGGTAGGTAGCCTGGTGCTAGGTGGTAGGTAGCCTGGTGCTAGGTAGGTTGCGCTAGATGGTAGGTTACGCTAGGTGGTAGGTTACGCTAGATGGTAGGTTATGCTAGATAGTAGGTTATGCTAGGTGGTAGATTACGCTAGGTGGTAGATTGCGCTAGGTGGTAGGTTATGCTAGATGATAGGTTATGCTAGGTGGTAGATTATGCTAGATGGTAGGTTTCGCTAGGTGGTAGCCTGATGCTAAATGGTGGTAGATGGTAGCCTGGTGGTAGATGGTTGCCTGGTGGTAGATGGTTGCTAGATGGTAGCCTGGTGCTAGGTGGTAGGTAGTCTGGTGCTAGGTGGTAGGTAGCCTGGTGCTAGGTGGTAGGTAGCCTGGTGCTAGGTGGTAGGTAGCATGGTGCTAGGTGGTAGGTAGCCTGGTGCTAGGTGGTAGGTAGTCTGGTGCTAGGTGGTAGGTAGCCTGGTGCTAGGTGGTAGGTAGCCTGGTGCTAGGGTAGGTAGCCTGGTGCTAGGTGGTAGGTAGCCTGGTGGTAGGTAGCCTGGTGCTAGGTGGTAGGTAGCCTGGTGCTAGGTGGTAGCCTGGTGCTAGGTGGTAGGTTACGCTAGATGGTAGGTTATGCTAGGTGGTAGGTTACGCTAGGTGGTAGGTTATGCTAGGTGGTAGGTTACGCTAGGTGGTAGGTTATGGTAGATTACGCTAGATGGTAGTTTACGCTAGATGGTAGGTTACGCTAGGTGGTATGTTATGGTAGATTACGCTAGATGGTAGATTATGCTAGATTGTAGGTTACGCTAGGTGGTAGGTTACACTAGGTGGTAGGTTACGCTAGGTGGTAGGTTATGGGTAGGTTATGCTAGGTGGTAGATTACGCTAGATGGTAGGTTACGCTAGGTGGTAGGTTACGCTAGGTGGTAGGTTACGCTAGGTGGTAGGTTACACTAGGTGGTAGGTATGCTAGGTGGTAGGTTATGCTAGGTGTAGGTAACACTAGGTGGTAGGTAACGCTAGATGGTAGGTTATGCTAGGTGGTAGATTATGCTATATGCTAGGTAACGCTAGGTGGTAGGTACCCTAGGTGCTAGGTTATGCAAGGTGGTAGGTTATGCTAGGTGGTAGGTTATGCTAGATGGTAGGTAACGCTAGGTGGTAGGTTACTCTAGGTGGTAGGTTATGCTAGGTGGTAGGTTATGCTAGGTGGTAGGTTATGCTAGGTGGTAGGTTACGCTAGGTGGTAGGTTATGCTAGATGGTAGCTTATGCTATATGGTAGCTTATGCTAGGTGGTAGGTTATGCTAGGTGGTAGCTTATGCTAGGTGGTAGATTACGCAAGATGCTAGGTAACACTAGGTGGTAGGTTATGCTAGGTGGTAGGTAACGCTAGGTGGTAGGTTATGCTAGGTGGTAGGTAACGCTAGGTGGTAGGTAACACTAGGTGGTAGGTATGCTAGGTGGTAGGTAACGCTAGGTGGTAGGTTACACTAGGTGGTAGGTTACGCTAGGTGGTAGGTTACGCTAGATGGTAGATTACGCTAGATAGTAGGTTACGCTAGGTGGTAGATTACACTAGGTCGTAGATTACGCTAGGTGGTAGGTTATGCTAGATGGTAGATTATGCTAGGTGGTAGGTTACGCTAGATGGTAGGTTACGCTAGATGGTAGGTTACACTA
>JABXNX010001000.1:0-13952 GCA_014843695.1 Archivesica marissinica
GTACCGACCGAGTGGAAGGGATATGATGCCGAGGGTGTATTGGGATAACATACATAAATGACTAAAGCCAGGATGTTGTACCAATGTCGGATGTGTTCAGTTAATTGACGATTGATTTGTATGAGATACCTGACTGGCAAGTGTTCGGGAGAGAGTATCTTTCAAGGATCTGGGACCGGGTACGAGGGCTCTGTGACCGGGTACGAGGGCTCTGGGACCGGGTACGAGGGCTCTGGGACCGGGTACGAGGGCTCTGGGACCGGGTACGAGGGCTCTGGGACCTGGTACGAGGGCTCTGGGTGGCTTACTTGCTGAAGTGTTACAAATTGATACCTGACAGTTCTGATAATGCACCACGATGTAATCTTCCAAATAGTGCATAGTGCATAGTGCAATAAGCACGCGGGGGGCGTCATCGTAGGTACCTATAGCCATTGTTCACTGTATCCGATCATACATAGAGACATAACGTATAGTTTATTGTCTGCAATGAATGTGTTCGCTAATTGTTGTAAGCATGGTTTACCGTAATACAGAACATTATAGATACTTACACGTTGTAGGCGGTGGCACATCAAACACAATATCTGGAACAGAAATGTAAGAGTTAAATAGAATAATGCTCGTATTGCACGATGTGTAACGTGAATTGGTTAATGGTCATAGACATGTACTTTCATTTCCGGTCAGATACAAGTCGTTATAGCAGACATGTTTCGTGTAAATTGTAAGTTACCGACTAAATCAGTCAGAGAATGTACACGTCTTCTATGTGTTTTGTCATTTCTCTTATTGTCAACACATGGAGATTGTGTGATGGACCACAGGAGCTTGAATATGTGTCCATCAACCACCAAATGTGTTGTGCCGTCGACATATTTATACATGTGGATTGGATTGTAGAGCTCAAGAATCATAACCTTCTGAGTTGTACTTACTGAATTGTCTCCCCTTTCTATTTTATTAAATGCTTGTCCGGAGCATAACTCGAAAAGTAGTCAATCAAATGAACCTTCAAGCAGTGATAGAGGACATCGAGGCGGAGTACAGAGTGTAAGTAGTGATAGAGGGCAATGAGGCGGAGGCAGAGTGTAAGCAGTGATAGGGGGCAATGAGGCGGAGGGCAGAGTGTAAGCAGTGATAGAGGACAATGGGGCGGAGGGCAGAGTGTAAGTAGTGATAGAGGCCATTGAGGCGGAGAGCAGAGTGTAAGTAGTGATAGAGGACATCGAGGCGGAGGGCAGAGTGTAAGTAGTGATAGAGGGCATTGGGGCGGAGGGCAGAATGTAAGTAGTGATAGAGGACATTGGGGCGTCGGGCAGAGTGTAAGCAGTGATAGAGGGCAATGAGGCGGAGGGCAGAGTGTAAGTAGTGATAGAGGGCAATGAGGCGCAGGGCAGAGTGTAAGCAGTGATAGAGGGCATTGGGGCGGAGGGCAATAGTGTAAGTAGTGATAGAGGGCATTGTGGCGGAGGGCATTATCACATTTCATATATCACTCTGTCACATGTACATACATTCTTTTATGATCAATGAGTACATGACGTTTTTGAGTTGATGATCAGTGAGTACGTGTCGTTTTTTAGTTTATGATCGACGAGTACGTGTCGTTTTTGAGTTTATGATCGACGAGTACATGACGTTTTTGAGTTTATGATCGATGAGTACGTGTCGTTTTTGAGTTTATGATCGATGAGTACGTGTCGTTTTTGAGTTTATGATCGATGAGTACGTGTCGTTTTTGAGTTTATGATCGATGAGTACGTGTCGTTTTTTAGTTTATGATCGATGAGTACGTGTCGTTTTTTAGTTTATGATCGATGAGTACGTCTCGTTTTTAGTTTATGATCGATGAGTACATGTCTTTTTTGAGTTTATGATCGATGAGTACGTGTCGTTTTTTAGTTTATGATCGATGAGTACGTGTCGTTTTTGAGTTTATGATCGATGAGTACGTGTCGTTTTTTAGTTTATGATCGATGAGTACGTGTCGTTTTTTAGTTTATGATCGATGAGTACGTGTCGTTTTTGAGTTTATGATCGATGAGTACGTGTCGTTTTTTAGTTTATGATCGATGAGTACGTGTCGTTTTTTAGTTTATATCTATATAATATCAACATATGGCACCATTGTTAAGTGTGTTCAAATGTTTCTCACATATCTCGTCAGCAATACTTCCGCCAATATTCATACTACACATTGATTACTAAACTGTTCTCATATTTCTCCGCCAATCACACAATTTAAGTGTAAACCATACAAGCTTATTGCTTTCTCATCAATCCTACATGTGTGTACATAATATTTATACTTTACTATGTTTATTCAAAGACATACATATTGTTTAAACTAATCACACGGTTTGGGAGCATCCATCGGTTGTCTCCATCAATCACACAGTATGGGAGCATCCATCGGTTGTCTCCATCAATCACACAGTATGGGAGCATCCATCGGTTCTCTCCATCAATCACACAGTTTGCGAGCATCCATTGGTTGTCTCCATCAATCACACAGTCTGCGAGCATCCATCGGTTGTCTCCATCAATCATACAGTTTGGGAGCATCCATCGGTTGTCTCCATCAAACATACAGTCTGGGAGCATCCATCGGTTCTCTCCATCAATCACACAGTTTGCGAGCATCCATTGGTTGTCTCCATCAATCACACAGTTTGTGAGCATCCATCGGTTGTCAACATCAACCACACAGTCTGCGAGCATCCATTGGTTGTCTCCATCAATCACACAGTATGGAAGCATCCATCGGTTGTCTCCATCAATCATACAGTTTGGGAGCATCCATCGGTTGTCTCCATCAACCACACAGTCTGCGAGCATCCATCGGTTGTCTCCATCAATCACACAGTTTGGGAGCATCCATCGGTTGTCTCCATCAACCACACAGTCTGCGAGCATCCATCGGTTGTCTCCATCAATCACACAGTTTGGGAGCATCCATCGGTTGTCTCCATCAATCACACAGTTTGGGAGCATCCATCGGTTGTCTCCATCAACCACACAGTCTGCGAGCATCCATCGGTTGTCTCCATCAATCACACAGTTTGCGAGCATCCATCGGTTGCACTGATTTATTGTTGGACTTCATAAACATGATATAAACATGATATATCACACAAACTATGTTAAATATGGTGCCATTTCAACCAGCATTATATATGTAGTCAAATCTTGAAAATTACAAGAATGACTTCACAGAGAACTAGTTATAAAAGGTAATACAATAGTATTCCACTATTCAAGGGGACCTCCTTGGCCGGGTGGTAAGGTCGTTCACAACATATTCCTTGCCCCTCCCCACTTCATGTTGGAATCCCAATGGGGGTGCGAAGTCTTCCATGTGAGGACTCTATCCGACTGGCTTATGGACGGTATTTGGTTCTACCCATCCGCGGTTGAAATACCGCTCGGAGGGCCACCTGTGGTCACCAAGGGTTACTGGAGAAATACCATACGACCTAAGCTGTTGACTTTAAGCCGAAAAAACAAATATTAATCTTCTAACTTCTGTACGTAGCAACTAATGAAAATGTATGTTTGCAATTTTCACAGTGCAACAAGGAGACTGTAGACATATAAACTCTCCAGTTGTTAACTGTGTTCATTTGATAATACCACATAGTGTTAGCAATACTTGTATTAACCTAGCTATACACAGTAAGACATGTAATACCACATAGTGTTAGCAATACTTGTATTAACATAGCTAGCTATACACGGTAAGACAGGTGTAATACCACATAGTGTTAGCAATACTTGTATTAACCTAGCTATACACAGTAAGACATGTAATACCACATAGTGTTAGCAATACTTGTATTAACCTAGCTATACACAGTAAGACATGTAATACCACATAGTGTTAGCAATACTTGTATTAACCTAGCTATACACGGTAAGACAGGTGTAATACCACATAGTGTTAGCAATACTTGTATTAACCTAGCTAGCTATACACAGTAAGACAGGTGTAATACCACATAGTGTTAGCAATACTTGTATTAACCTAGCTATACACAGTAAGACATGTAATACCACATAGTGTTAGCAATACTTGTATTAACCTAGCTAGCTATACACAGTAAGACATGTAATACCACATAGTGTTAGCAATACTTGTATTAACCTAGCTAGTTACACAGTAAGACATGTAATACCACATAGTGTTAGCAATACTTGTATTAACCTAGCTAGCTATACACAGTAAGACAGGTGTAATACCACATAGTGTTAGCAATACTTGTATTAACCTAGCTATACACAGTAAGACATGTAATACCACATAGTGTTAGCAATACTTGTATTAACCTAGCTAGCTATACACAGTAAGACATGTAATACCACATAGTGTTAGCAATACTTGTATTAACCTAGCTAGCTATACACAGTAAGACTGATGTAATACCACATAGTGTTAGCAATACTTGTATTAACCTAGCTATACACTGTAAGACAGGTGTAATACCACATAGTGTTAGCAATACTTGTATTAACCTAGCTATACACTGTAAGACAGGTGTAATACCACATAGTGTTAGCAATACTTGTATTAACCTAGCTAGCTATACACGGTAAGACATGTAATACCACATAGTGTTAGCAATACTTGTATTAACCTAGCTAGCTATACACAGTAAGACATGTAATACCACATAGTGTTAGCAATACTTGTATTAACCTAGCTATACACAGTAAGACAGGTGTAATACCACATAGTGTTAGCAATACTTGTATTAACCTAGCTAGCTATACACAGTAAGACAGATGTAATACCACATAGTGTTAGCAATACTTGTATTAACCTAGCTATACACGGTAAGACATGTAATACCACATAGTGTTAGCAATACTTGTATTAACCTAGCTATACACGGTAAGACATGTAATACCACATAGTGTTAGCAATACTTGTATTAACCTAGCTATATACAGGTAAGACATGTAATACCACATAGTGTTAGCAATACTTGTATTAACCTAGCTATACACGGTAAGACATGTAATACCACATAGTGTTAGCAATACTTATATTAACCTAGCTATACACGGTAAGACATGTAATACCACATAGTGTTAGCAATACTTGTATTAACCTAGCTATACACAGTAAGACATGTAATACCACATAGTGTTAGCAATACTTGTATTAACCTAGCTAGCTATACACAGTAAGACATGTAATACCACATAGTGTTAGCAATACTTGTATTAACCTAGCTATACACGGTAAGACATGTAATACCACATAGTGTTAGCAATACTTGTATTAACCTAGCTAGCTATACACAGTAAGACAGATGTAATACCACATAGTGTTAGCAATACTTGTATTAACCTAGCTATACACGGTAAGACATGTAATACCACATAGTGTTAGCAATACTTGTATTAACCTAGCTATACACGGTAAGACATGTAATACCACATAGTGTTAGCAATACTTGTATTAACCTAGCTATACACAGTAAGACATGTAATACCACATAGTGTTAGCAATACTTGTATTAACCTAGCTATACACAGTAAGACATGTAATACCACATAGTGTTAGCAATACTTGTATTAACCTAGCTATACACGGTAAGACATGTAATACCACATAGTGTTAGCAATACTTGTATTAACCTAGCTAGCTATACACAGTAAGACAGGTGTAATACCACATAGTGTTAGCAATACTTGTATTAACCTAGCTATACACGGTAAGACATGTAATACCACATAGTGTTAGCAATACTTGTATTAACCTAGCTATACACGGTAAGACATGTAATACCACATAGTGTTAGCAATACTTGTATTAACCTAGCTAGCTATACACGGTAAGACATGTAATACCACATAGTGTTAGCAATACTTGTATTAACCTAGCTAGCTATACACAGTAAGACATGTAATACCACATAGTGTTAGCAATACTTGTATTAACCTAGCTAGCTATACACAGTAAGACAGGTGTAATACCACATAGTGTTAGCAATACTTGTATTAACCTAGGTAGCTATACACGGTAAGACATGTAATACCACATAGTGTTAGCAATACTTGTATTAACCTAGCTATACACAGTAAGACATGTAATACCACATAGTGTTAGCAATACTTGTATTAACCTAGCTATACACAGTAAGACATGTAATACCACATAGTGTTAGCAATACTTGTATTAACCTAGCTATACACGGTAAGACAGGTGTAATACCACATAGTGTTAGCAATACTTGTATTAACCTAGCTAGCTATACACGGTAAGACATGTAATACCACATAGTGTTAGCAATACTTGTATTAACCTAGCTAGCTATACACAGTAAGACATGTAATACCACATAGTGTTAGCAATACTTGTATTAACCTAGCTAGCTATACACAGTAAGACATGTAATACCACATAGTGTTAGCAATACTTGTATTAACCTAGCTATACACAGTAAGACATGTAATACCACATAGTGTTAGCAATACTTGTATTAACCTAGCTAGCTATACACAGTAAGACATGTAATACCACATAGTGTTAGCAATACTTGTATTAACCTAGCTAGCTATACACAGTAAGACAGGTTAATACCACATAGTGTTAGCAATACTTGTATTAACCTAGCTATACACAGTAAGACATGTAATACCACATAGTGTTAGCAATACTTGTATTAACCTAGCTATACACAGTAAGACATGTAATACCACATAGTGTTAGCAATACTTGTATTAACCTAGCTAGTTACACAGTAAGACATGTAATACCACATAGTGTTAGCAATACTTGTATTAACCTAGCTATACACGGTAAGACAGATGTAATACCACATAGTGTTAGCAATACTTATATTAACCTAGCTATACACGGTAAGACATGTAATACCACATAGTGTTAGCAATACTTGTATTAACCTAGCTATACACAGTAAGACATGTAATACCACATAGTGTTAGCAATACTTATATTAACCTAGCTAGCTATACACAGTAAGACATGTAATACCACATAGTGTTAGCAATACTTGTATTAACCTAGCTAGCTATACACAGTAAGACAGGTGTAATACCACATAGTGTTAGCAATACTTATATTAACCTAGCTATACACGGTAAGACAGATGTAATACCACATAGTGTTAGCAATACTTGTATTAACCTAGCTAGCTATACACGGTAAGACAGGTGTAATACCACATAGTGTTAGCAATACTTGTATTAACCTAGCTAGCTATACACAGTAAGACAGGTGTAATACCACATAGTGTTAGCAATACTTATATTAACCTAGCTATACACGGTAAGACATGTAATACCACATAGTGTTAGCAATACTTGTATTAACCTAGCTATACACTGTAAGACAGGTGTAATACCACATAGTGTTAGCAATACTTGTATTAACCTAGCTATACACGGTAAGACATGTAATACAACATAGTGTTAGCAATACTTGTATTAACCTAGCTATACACAGTAAGACAGGTGTAATACCACATAGTGTTAGCAATACTTGTATTAACCTAGCTAGCTATACACAGTAAGACATGTAATACTACATAGTGTTAGCAATACTTGTATTAACCTAGCTATACACGGTAAGACATGTAATACCACATAGTGTTAGCAATACTTGTACTAACCTAGCTATACACAGTAAGACATGTAATACCACATAGTGTTAGCAATACTTGTATTAACCTAGCTATACACAGTAAGACATGTAATACCACATAGTGTTAGCAATACTTGTATTAACCTAGCTATACACAGTAAGACATGTAATACCACATAGTGTTAGCAATACTTGTATTAACCTAGCTAGCAATACACAGTAAGACAGGTGTAATACCACATAGTGTTAGCAATACTTGTACTAACCTAGCTAGCTATACACGGTAAGACATGTAATACCACATAGTGTTAGCAATACTTACATTAACCTAGCTATACACGGTAAGACATGTAATACCACATAGTGTTAGCAATACTTATATTAACCTAGCTATCTATACAAGGTAACACAAAGGAATAGTTTATGCTCTATATATCATAGAGACGAAGCACTTGCCCGATGTCCTGACATACAGTTGGTGGCTAGGTTCGGAGGTTATGAAACTGTTCTCGGATCTCATACTCAAGTTCAAGTGATATGATTGGTTGAATCTGAGATTTGCTCTTGGCTCAACAAATCAGAAAGCTTGAAACTGAGTTTGAGATTGGAGAACAGTTGTCTAACCCCCAGGTCTAACCCTAACCCTAACCCCCAGGTATAACCCTAACTCCCAGGTCTAACCCTAACCCCCAGGTCTAACCCTAACCCTAACCCCCAGGTCTAACCCTAACCCCCAGGTCTGGTTGCATTTGAATATAGTAAAAGACACGGATTCTTATTGGCTGGTACCCTACTCGGCTAATGCACAAGTACAAGCTTCTTATTGGCTGGTACCCTACTCGGCTAATGCACAAGTACAAGCTTCTTATTGGCTGGTACCCTACTCGGCTAATGCACAAGTACAAGCTTCTTATTGGCTGGTACCCTACTCGGCTAATGCACAAGTACAAGCTTCTTATTGGCTGGTACCCTACTCGGCTAATGCACAAGTACAAGCTTCGTATTGGCTGGTACCCTACTCGGCTAATACTTCACACTTTCATTTATTCTAGTTTGAATGCATTCCATTTGGCAGAACAACATCCGGGATCACTACCCTAAGTGTAGCAACAGGGACAACGTACAACTGTAACTATATTTATATTTGAATAGTGCTTAGAAGTTCAAACAGACTAAGCTTATATTTATAATTGCAGATTGGTTTAATCGACTGAAATAATACCTACATTTAAATAGGCATCGATCTCGTCAATATGCTATATGTAACCCACGGCGGTTCTACCTGGGTCCTCGTCCGTGCCGGAAATACTACTCGGAGGGGCACCCGGGATCTTCCTCCAACAATACTATTTGTATAGACGCCATATGACCTACGTTGTTGGTGCGACGTTATCCCCCCCCCCCCCCAAACAAAGCAAATAATATGTACTCTCTTCATTGATAAAGTGTGATGGGCCTTAATGCTGCTCCGCTCTACCATTACACCGTTCATTACAACAGTAATATATCAACCATGTGTAGATAAACACCATAGCGGACCTCATTAAGCAGGGCAATCATTCTCCCATAATGCATCATTCTCCCAGAATGCAGCGCTGACAAGACGGTCAATACCTCGTCGTAATTATCTATTTGGTTCTTAAGATAGTGCAAGCGATAGTTTTAAATCTTGTTTATTGACTCAGGACACAACTACTTCAAACCACAGCACTTGGTGGATGGTCGATTTTTGGAATGTATAAATTTTGTAAAGTGTTCGACAGACATCCCCATTCAGGTTGTAAACACAACACAATACTGGTGCGGGCCGTTTACTAATGTTGGCAAAACCCTTAGCCCAAACCAATTGTTGTATCGCCATTATATATTGTATTGAAACTATTGTATAATACATGGTTTGTGTGATAAATGCAATACAATATGACTTAGTTAAATTAATTACTGTACATTACTACCCCTACTCTACTATATTTGCTTATTGCACCTTCCGCTAAATTCTATCATTTCCATTGGTCAAAGGCGGTCACGTGGTGACCCTACATGGGCAAATGGAGGGTCAATAGCTATCTCATGTAGTCAGTAGATAAAATAGCGGATTCCTAAAACTCTCGATTCAGAATTTCCAAAAGTGTTTAATTGTTTTCTGAACTTACTTTAGTCAACTAAATCGGCGTCAAAATGTGCAGCTAGAATGAATGTGCAGCTAGAATGAATGTGCAGCTAGAATGTATGTGTAGCTAGAATGAATGTGCAGCTAGAATGATTGTGCAGCTAGAATGAATGTGCAGCTAGAATGAATGTACAGCTAGAATGAATGTGCAGCTAGAATGAATGTTAGAATGAATGTACAGCTAGAATGAATGTGCAGCTAGAATGAATGTGCAGCTAGAATGTGCAACTAGAATGAATATGCAGCTAGAATGAATGTTAGAATGAATGTGTAGCTAGAATGAATGTGTAGTTAGAATGAATGTGCAGCTAGAATGTGCAGCTAGAATGAATGTTAGAATGAATGTGTAGCTAGAATGAATGTGCAGTTAGACTGAATGTGCAGCTAGAATGAATGTGCAGCTAGAATGATTGTGCAGCTAGAATGATTGTGCAGCTAGAATGAATGTGCAGCTAGAATGATTGTGCAGCTAGAATGAATGTGCAGATAGAATGATTGTGCTGCTAGAATGAATGTTAGAATGAGTGTGCAGCTAGAATGAATGTGCAGCTAGAATGAATGTGCAGCTAGAATGAATGTGCAGCTAGAATGAATGTTAGAATGAGTGTGCACTAGAATGATTGTGCTGCTAGAATGAATGTTAGAATGAGTGTGCAGCTAGAATGAATGTGCAGCTAGAATGTGCAGCTAGAATGAATGTGCAGCTAGAATGAATGCGCAGCTAGAATGTGCAGCTAGAATGAATGTGCAGCTAGAATGAATGTGCAGCTAGAATGAATGTGCAGCTAGAAGGAATGTTAGAATGAATGTGCAGCTATAATGAATGTGCAGCTAGAATGAATGTGCAGCTAGAATGAATGCGCAGCTAGAATGTGCAGCTAGAATGAATATGCAGCTAGAATGAATGTGCAGCTAGAATGAATGTGCAGCTAGAATGAATGTTAGAATGAATGTGCAGCTAGAATGAATGTGCAGCTAGAATGAATGTGCAGCTAGAATGAATGTGCAGCTAGAATGAATGTTAGAATGAATGTGCAGCTAGAATGAATGCGCAGCTAGAATGAATGTGCAGCTAGGATGAATGTGCAGCTAGAATGATTTTACAGCTAGAATGAATGTTAGAATGAATGTGCAGCTAGAATGATTGTGCAGCTAGAATGAAAATGTGCAGCTAGAATGAATGTGCAGCTAGAATGATTGTGCAGCTAGAATGAAAATGTGCAGCTAGAATGAATGTGCAGCTAGAATGATTGTGCAGCTAGAATGATTGTGCAGATAGAATGAAAATGTGCAGCTAGAATGAATGTGCAGCTAGAATGATTGTGCAGCTAGAATGATTGTGCAGCTAGAATGAAAATGTGCAGCTAGAATGAATGTGCAGCTAGAATGATTGTGCAGCTAGAATGATTGTGCAGCTAGAATGAATGTGCAGCTAGAAGGAATGTTAGAATGAATGTGCAGCTAGAATGATTGTGCAGCTAGAATGAATGTGCAGCTAGAATGATTATGCAGCTAGAATGATTGTGCAGCTAGAATGAATGTGCAGCTAGAATGATTGTGCAGCTAGAATGATTGTGCAGCTAGAATGAATGCGCAGCTAGAAGGAATGTTAGAATGAATGTGCAGCTAGAATGATTGTGCAGCTAGAATGAATGTGCAGCTAGGATGAATGTGCAGCTAGAATGAATGTGCAGCTAGATGATTGTGCAGCTAGAATGAATGTGCAGCTAGAATGAATGTGCAGCTAGATGATTGTGCAGCTAGAATGAATGTGCAGCTAGAATGAATGTGCAGCTAGAATGATTGTGCAGCTAGAATGAATGTGCAGCTAGAATGAATGTGCAGCTAGAATGATTGTGCAGCTAGAATGATTGTGCAGCTAGAATGAATGTGCAGCTAGAATGATTGTGCAGCTAGAATGAATGTGCAGCTAGAATGTGCAGCTAGAATGATTGTGCAGCTAGAATGTGCAGCTAGAATGATTGTGCAGCTAGAATGAAGCGATGCCTAGCTTCTAGTTACCAGCCAGTAACGAAACCAAACCTATTTACTACATCCGTTGTTTACTAACATACGTGTCAAGGTCGACGAAATGGGAGCAAAGGAAGTTTAAATAGCGATACTGACAGGTTTTTCTTGCCAGCAGTCATCCGCTAACTTTTGACGCCGATTTATCTGACTAAAATACGTTCAGAAAACAATTAATCATATTTAAAATTCTGAATTAATACAATAAGTCCAATATGTTTTTAATTAAAGGTTGACGATGCAATAATTCGTTATTGGGTTTGCTACTACCCTCCACAGAGTTATGTGGGGTCAGTACACTCAATAGGGGATTCGGCTAACAAGTCACCGTCCATAGATTTTACCGACCCCAAATAACTCTGCGGAGGGTCAGCGGCACCCCCAATAACTAATACTATGAAGTTTCTTTCTTCTATGTTTACAGTTTAAATGGGGGGGGGTACTGACAGTAAATTAAAAATCTGTTAAACAGTTTACAAAATAAAAGCATTCCAAAAAGCTAGGTTACAAATATGCTAATGGACGATAATCCACCAAGTGTATGTGCTTGCACCGACGTCATCGAAGAAGCTGCCTGCATTCATGAGACGTTCTGCCTACCTCCTACATTCATGAGACGTTCTGCCTACATTCATGAAACGTTCTGCCTACATTCACGAGACGTTCTGCCTACATTCATGAGACGTTCTGCCTACCTCCTACATTCACGAGACGTTCTGCCTACATTCGTGAGACGTTCTGCCTACATTCATGAGACGTTCTGCCTACATTCATGAGACGTTCTGCCTACATTCATGAGACGTTCTACCTACCTCCTACATTCATGAGACGTTCTGCCTACATTCACGAGATGTTCTGCCTACCTCCTACATTCATGAGACGTTCTGCCTACATTCGTGAGACGTTCTGTCTACATTCATGAGACGTTCTGCCTACCTCCTACACTCACGAGACGTTCTGCCTACATTCATGAGACGTTCTGCCTACATTCACGAGACGCTATGCCTACCTCCTACATTCACGAGACGTTCTGCCTACATTCATGAGACGTTCTGCTTACATTCATGAGACGTTCTGCCTACATCCACGAGACGTTCTGCCTACATTCACGAGACGTTCTGCCTACATTCACGAGACGTTCTGCCTACCTCCTACATTCACGAGACGTTCTGCCTACCTCCTACATTAAGGAGACGTTCTGCCTACATTCGTGAGACGTTCTGCCTACCTCCTACATTCAGGAGACGTTCACACCTGCCTACATTCATGAAACGTTCTGCCTACATTCATGAGACGTTATGCCTACATTCATGAGACGTTATGCCTACATTCATGAGACGTTCTGCCTACATTCATGAGACGTTATGCCTACCTCCTACATTCATGAGACGTTCTGCCTACATTCATGAGACTTTCTGCCTACATTCATGAGACGTTCTGTCTACATTCATGAGACGTTCTGCCTACATTCATGAGACGTTCTGCCTCATTCACGAGACGTTCTGCCTACCTCCTACATTCATGAGACGTTCTGCCTACATTCATGAGCTGTTCTGCCTACATTCATGAGACATTCTACCTACCTCCAACATTCATGAGACGTTCTGCCTACATTCATGAGACGTTCTGCCTACATTCACGAGACGTTCTGCCTACCTCCTACATTCACGAGACGTTCTGCCTACATTCATGAGACGTTCTGCCTACATTCATGAGACGTTCTGCCTACCTCCTACATTCATGAGACGTTCTGCCTACATTCATGAGACGTTCTGCCTACATTCATGAGACGTTCTGCCTACAGTCATGAGACGTTCTGCCTACATTCATGATACGTTATGCCTACCTCCTACATTCAGGAGACGTTCTGCCTACATTCATGAGACGTTCTACCTACATTCATGAGACGTTATGCCTACCTCCTACATACAGGAGACGTTCTTCCTACATTCATGAGACGTTCTGCCTACATTCACGAGACGTTCTGCCTACATTCATGAGACGTTCTGCCTACATTCATGAAACGTTCTGCCTACATTCATGAGACGTTCTGTCTACATTCATGAAACGTTCTGCCTACATTCATGAGACGTTCTGTCTACCTCCTACATTCATGAGACGTTCTGCCTACCTCCTACA
>JABXNX010001001.1:0-13946 GCA_014843695.1 Archivesica marissinica
TACATACCTTATCAAACCCATTGTACTGTTCACAAAGGGGGCAATCCCAGCAGTTTCTGGTTTCATACGTCACTTTAGACTTCTCTCCACAGAACCAACAAGTAACTCTGGCAGGAAATTTTGGTCTGTAAAATAGAATTTTGTTTCAGTTTAGCAGTCCACAATATATTATATATATATTTAACGTGGAAGTCGCAATAGCCTAACACGTGAAAACTGATGATAAACTACAATCACACATCTACGACTTTCGTTTGGTGATCTGGTCCTTTTGTGCATCATATACATAAAGTGACCAAGCAAAGAAAGAGCGGAAAAGTTAATGACCCGAAGTGGGACTCAAACCCACGACCTCCCGAACACTAGTCGGACAGCTCTACCAACTGAGCTAGCCGGGCTGCTGTTCTACCCACGCCGAAATACACTACACAGGTCCGAGTATGCATGATCATTGCATGGATACAATAATGAGCCGCCGTGGTCGATTGGTCTAGCACATCTTCGCTATCATCAATTCAGTGCTGTAGGTTCGCTCATCATCAGGGACAAGTGAAGTGATAAAAAGTGAAGTGATAAAAAATGATGTGAGAAAGGAGAATTGGAAGTGGAGAATTGAGATATTGGTTGTATGTATGTGTAGTGTATTTCGGAGTGGGTAGAACAACGGCCCGGCTAGCTCTAGTCCTATAAATAACACCTCTACATAAATTTTGTCCCTGTTATTTCGAGGTCTTATCGTTAAAGCTCATTTTCGCATAGCACTTTCCGCCCTGATCCGATGGCGGGATTTCTGACCAATATTTTGAAGCTTTTCGGACATGAACGGTTATAAATGTGTGCATTGGTGTTAAGAATAATCCTAAATATAGATATTAAGAACGTTAAAAATATATTGTATTACCGTTGTGCATGTCATTTAGCTGTTTGAAATCGACAGGTGAAATTGTCCCAGATTTTCTGCACAGGCTTCACAAAAGAAATCTGAATGATTATTATTTCATACATATGAACAATTGGATATTAAACGAAATTTTATTTGGTTCACCGTAATGGCATGGACATTTTCGTCTATTTCGAGTTCTATTTTTCGCAATAATCAAATATTCAAAATGGCCGATTTCGAATGGCGAAACTCTGCCATGAAATTTAAACGTTGATTTCATGTATAAAATTGTGTCAAGAGAAATTATTGACTGTGCAGAATTCAAACAACGGTATGTGTGTTGATCTTGTTAACAATTTTAATTTATAAAAACGCCTTTTTAGAATATAAAATATGCTATGCGTAATTGAGGTTTAGCGATTAGACTGAAAAAGTCTAAATATTTGGACTAGGCTAGCTCAGTTGGTAGAGCTGTCCGACTAGTGTTCGGGAGGTCGTGGGTTCAAGTTCCACGTCGGGTCACTAACGTTTCCGCTCTTTCTTTGCTTGGCCACTTTAATGACGACGAGGATATATGGTACTGGCAAAGGGGTAGGGGTGCAGCTCCAGGAATTGGGAGTGCGGCTCCTAAAGAATAAAAGAACGAAGAGTGTATTGTATTTCAGCGTCGGTAGAACAACGGCCCGGCTAGCTCAGTTGGTAGAGCTGTCCGACTAGTGTTCGGGAGGTCGTGGGTTCGAGTCCCATGCCGGGTCACTAACTTTTCCGCTCTTTCTTTGCTTGGCCACTTTATATGTTCCATTAATGTTAAACCAAATGCGGGGACGTAGACATGATTTCCTGGGCAGTCTTAGCCGACCTAAGCTGTTAACCAGTACTAAGCAATGTGTGTGAGGTGCCTTGCTCAATGACAATACATACGTGGCCTGATCGAGTATAGAACCCGGGACCGTTCGACTCCAAATCCGACGCTCTACCACTGGACGCCAAGGAAATGTGATTGGTCTTCTCATGACGATGCTCTATAGTGGGCCCTATATCACAAACGGCGTGGAAGAAGAAATACCGATTTTAGGTCAGACGGTGTTATTGATATAGTGGTCTGGGATTGGTTGAAAAAGTGTAGGGAAGCCCTTAAGAGTTATTGATACATGAACTGATTGGCTGAGTAGGTATTGTCACAAATATTGAAAATGACTTCTAAATATTAAAATACAATATATGAGCTGCATTTTGGAATATTTAAGAATATTTGCAGACTATTTGGTGACAAATAAACAGCATATTATAAATGCAGGTGTCAGTGCAACATTCACCACCAAATTACCTTCAGAGTAGGGGGTAGGTGCCTTTAGTGGGAAATAAAAAAACCGCAATTGGTCAACCCCATTGAAATTTGACATTTTCCTGTGGCTCAAAGGCCATTCTGTTGAAAACTACTCTCTTTTGTGCCAAACTATTTTTGGGGAAAATCTAATGGCACTGTGTGTTATAATGGTGGCCTATGGAAATTGCAATAGCGGTGTCTGACCTAAAGGACAATGTAAAGAATGGTGTTATTTGAAAAGTACTACACACCAAAATGCTGCCTGGGAGAGGCTTATTTTCAATGTATAGCTTGATTAACTGCCCGGCAATATGATTTGAATGTGTGAGTGCTGGAAACAATAGGTAGCTATGCAATATGAGCCCAGACAGGGTGTTACATAACATAGTTCTGAGGTGTTTATGTATTGTTTACAATGAAGATTAGTCCTTATGCTCTGTGATACAAAGACTGTGCTGAGATATTTGCAACATCTGAATCACATATACTAGTTTATCAAGTTGGGAATTACTTCATGGTGTACATTAAGAACCATTTTAAGCTTAAATAATAATTCAAAGGGGTTCCTAATACATACAACAGTAGGGTCTGGAGAAATGCAGTTTTTCACATAACGCAAGTCAATAAATGGCTTCAGCGACATATGTCGCAAATTCTGCCACCTAGGTTCCATGTGCGCTTCTTAAAATGTGTCGGTTTCCTTCGCAGTACTTATTGTGGTGCAATTTTCCAGGGAGCTTTCATTCTAATTACTGTTGATAAGAATTACTATGCTGGTTCAGACCTACAACATTGGATTTGATTTATTGAAACTTCACTAAAGATGCCTATTATGGCACAATAAGCCCAATGTGAATGCAGTTAAACAATGAAAGTGGTCATTTTACATTGCCTGATATAAAATGAACCCACAAAATGATAAATAATTCATTGTACTGAGTAAATAATGGCATATAGGAACCTATAAGCAGGCTGGTATGTTCAAATTACCTCCCTTTATTAGTGTTAATACTTTATAATTGATATCTCTGTCCTTCAGTGTGAGTATGTTATGGTTAAACTTGTTTTTTTCATTAGGAAATAGTGTTGTTTAATTGAAACAAGATTGCAATCGGTTCCAGTAGCTATCAAGGGCCTCACAAAAAGAATTTCAGTAAAATATATGGCACAAATATGCATATTCATTGCTTTTGAGTGGTTATAGTTCAGTAATTTATTAATATTTGCAACAAACTTCACCTCCCTAAGATGAAATGTCATATTTCAAGAGGCAATGCACAGTTGTAGTCCTCTCACAGTGCTTGTTCAAGACACACTAGCTGAAGTTAAATGCATATTGTAGTTACTTTTCTGCCATTTCTTACTGTCATGTGACCTACAGTAAGCTGCCTGACCTACTCAGCATTTGTAATGACCATCATTTGCCATGTTTGTTGTCTTCCTTTTTGCCTGTGTGACATTTTTTGTGCTCCATGCAAATAAGTATTTCCTTTCAGTAGCTTCCTGGTGCAAGATTTAGTTCCATTCTTCAAAAAACCCTTGTTTTGCAGGGGGTGGGGTAAAATAATTGTCTCTAATCACCACAATGTCTTATCTAATACTATAAATGTGGTATTTCTGTCTCATGCAGACATTATTTCATATATTCATGAGAAATATTACACTGTTAGTGTAAAGATTAATATGTGACGACATTATAAATGTCTTATTTAGAGTTCTATTGCAAAAATGGCCAACAGTCTATGTTAAGCACACTGCATAGTGTCCCATTTGAAGCCATGTGCTGTGCAATGGTGATGTGGAAGACATAAGAAAGTCATATTTATGTGCAGAAATGTTCATTCTAATGGTATATATCTTTTATATTAAATGAAATGCCAAATAAAATTGTCTTTAGGTCAGACGGTGTTATTGATATAGTGGTCTGGGATTGGTTGAAAAAGTGTAGGGAAGCCCTTAAGAGTTATTGATACATGAACTGATTGGCTGAGTAGGTATTGTCACAAATATTGAAAATGACTTCTAAATATTAAAATACAATATATGAGCTGCATTTTGGAATATTTAAGAATATTTGCAGACTATTTGGTGACAAATAAACAGCATATTATAAATGCAGGTGTCAGTGCAACATTCACCACCAAATTACCTTCAGAGTAGGGGGTAGGTGCCTTTAGTGGGAAATAAAAAAAAACGCAATTGGTCAACCCCATTGAAATTTGACATTTTCCTGTGGCTCAAAGGCCATTCTGTTGAAAACTACTCTCTTTTGTGCCAAACTATTTTTGGGGAAAATCTAATGGCACTGTGTGTTATAATGGTGGCCTATGAAAATTGCAATAGCGGTGTCTGACCTAAAGCTCATATTAACTATCGACGCGAAAACTGATGATACACTACGATTACACACCTAAGCAGATAGTATGCCAATACCAGGATTAACAGCATCACGGCAGCTATAGTGAGCATTGCTATGTATGCCATGGCTATGATTTTAATCAATCAAATCATTAAAAATAATATTAAGGAAAGAGGTAGCCATATAAGCAAGTTGCTTTCTCCTCAATCCTACATGTATTTTCTTATTGTGATAATTATACTATGTATATTCATTGAAATAAAATATGGTTTAAACTAAAAATAATATTTCGAATGTTAATTTCGTTCTAAGTCCAGCTAACTACTCCAAGGGGACGCAACTCGGCAAACCGGTGCAATTGTAAATATTTGCTTCCTGGATTCATCAATTTGTTGAATCATTCTATTTGTGACAGGTGGGTCTTTCCAAATTTCAGGTTATTCTCCATTTACTATTTATTATAAATGCCCTGTTAACACATACAACAATGGATTTGTCTCACAAGATACACATTTCGCCGTCTGTTTTATAACTTTGTCTCTGTAGATCCAATTTCAACATGCATGAATAATGTGTATATATCTGAAGAAAAGGTTTTTAAAGCACTAAACCCGCCAGATAACTGCCATCCTAGCTTGTTAAAGGAATGTGCCTCGCAACTCTATATGTCCCAGTTCATATTATATTCCGTAAGTCAATGGACCAAGGTATAGTACCAACTGATTGGAAGTCAGCCAACATTACGGGTATCTTCAAGAAAGGAAGTAAATCGCAACCAGGAAACTATAGACCAGTGTCGTTGACATCAGTCATTTGTAAAATAATGGAAAAGTGTGTGAGAGAGGCTGTACTGGAACATTTGAAGTGTCAGAAACTTTTAACAAACGAGCAGTATGGTTTTAGGAACAATAGACACACTGCTCTGCAATTATTGACAGTACTGGAAGATTGGACGACAGCGTTGGACCAGAATAGCCAAGTTGACAGTATTTACCTTGATTTTGCCAAAGCATTTGACACTGTTTCGCATAGAAGACTTGCTAAAACTGAGCTCTTATGGGATTATGGGGAAGGTACTTACATGGGTAGAGCAGTTTCTCAAAGGACGTAAGCAAAGAGTTGTAATCAATGGAGAGGCCTCCAATTGGACAAACGTTGTGTCAGGAGTTCCACAGGGTTCAGTGTTAGGGCCGATCTTGTTCATAATATTTATCAACGACTTACCAGACATTGTGGAAAGTGCTTGCAAACTGTTTGCTGATGACACAAAAATATACAGAGTAATTCATTCACAAGCGGACCAGCTACAACTGCAGGAGGATTTGTATAAGCTTTGTCGCTGGAGCAACGAGTGGCTGTTGAGATTCAATGTACAGAAATGTAAAGTATTGCATATTGGCAATAGCACCAACTTTGACTTTAGCTACAAAATGTTTGACAATACTGAGAAGTACTCACAGTTGTTAACAGCAGAAACAGAAAAGGACTCGGGAATCCATTTTACTAGCACATTGAACTTTGACCTACACATCAATCAAGCTGTCAATAAAGCGAACAAGATCACAGGCCTAATTAAAAGGAACTTCAGTTATATGGACAAAGACTTATTCCTACAGCTGTACAAAGCTCTGATTAGACCACACTTAGACTATGGAGACATTATTTGAAGAAAAACAAGCGTATCATTGAAAATGTTCAGCGACAAGCAACAATAATGTTACCAGAACTGAAAGGCCTTACATACGAGGAGAGGTTAGAAAAGTTGAATCTACCAACACTTGAATACCGACGAAACCGTGGGGATCTGATACAGCTATACAAGATTGTACATCATGTAGATGACATTGAAAGTTCCTCGTTATTTGCATTCTCGGACAATCAGGGTCGAGGTCATAGTTTGAAGCTCCATTAGCCACATGCAAACAAAACGTTAAAACTTAACTCCTTCACTCATCGTGTTGTCAATAGCTGGAATCAGCTACCAGAATATGTTGTGACTTCGAACACTGTTACAAGTTTCAAAACCGAACTAGATAAAGTCTGGAAGAAAATTCGATTTGACACTAGTGAAATCTACTAAGTTACTACACCGGAACCGGAAGACCACGAGAACCTGACTACGAGGGGTACAATAAGCCATTAGGGCTTAATTATTTACCCTATCACCAAGAGGTAAACCAAGAGTTAAACAATGTTCAAATGTCAACATAGTCCAAATATTTAGACATGAAAAATGTGACATTTTACCTGTTTACTAACAGATCGGACACAAATTATGTAGAGGTTTTATATATAGGATTAATATATGTATGTATGTTCCATTAATGTCAAACCCCTTGCGGGGACCTAGACATGTTTTCCTGGGCAGGCTTAGCCGACCTAAGTGGTTAACCAGTACTAAGCAATGTGTTTGAGGTGCCTTGCTCACTGACACTACATACGTGTCCTGACTGAGTAAATAACCTGGGACCGTTCGATTCCAAATCCAACGCTCTACCACTGGACCACAGACGCCACACTATGTCAACACTGCAACAGCATCAAGTTCAACAGGTAGAGGTATAGCTAAGGAGACTTAGACTATAAATTATCTTCCCCTAATGTCAAACCCCTCATGGAGAGTAGTATGGCATCCATGGTCCAGTGGTAGAGCGCTGGATTTGGAATTGCAGAGCCCCGGGTTAGATACTCTGTCAAGGTACGTATGTGGTGTCATTGAGGAAGGCACCTCCCACACTTTGCTTAGTATTGGTTAACCTCTAAGTCAGCTACATCAGAACAGGAAAATATGTCTAAGACCCCGCAAGGTAAAAATTTGACATTAATGGAATGTACATACATACAAACTGCAAATAAGTTAAACTGATGAGGATTAACCATTGCGGTTAACCACTGATGAGGATTAACCATTGCGGTTAACCACTGATGAGGATTAACCATTGCGGTTAACCACTGATGAGGATTAACCATTGCGGTTAACCACTGAGGACGATTAACCATTGCGGTTAACCACTGATGAGAATTAATCATTGCGGTTGACCACTGATGAGGATTAACCATTGCGGTTAACCACTGATGAGGATTAACCATTGCGGTTAACCACTGATGAGGATTAACCATTGCGGTTAACCACTGATGAGGATTAACCATTGCGGTTAACCACTGATGAGGATTAACCATTGCGGTTAACCACTGATGAGAATTAACCATTGCTGTTAACCACTGATGAGAATTAACCATTGCGGTTAACCACTGATGAGGATTAACCATTGCAGTTAACCACTGATGACGATTAACCATTGCTGTTAACCACTGATGATGATTAACCATTGCTGTTAACCACTGATTACGATTAACCATTACGGTTAACCACTGAGGACGATTAACCATTGCGGTTAACCACTGATAAGGATTAACCATTGCGGTTAACCACTGATGAGGATTAACCATTGCGGTTAACCACTGATGAGGATTAACCATTGCGGTTAACCACTGATGAGGATTAACCATTGCAGTTAACCACTGATGAGGATTAACCATTGCGGTTAACCACTGAGGACGATTAACCATTGCGGTTAACCACTGATGAGAATTAATCATTGCGGTTGACCACTGATGAGGATTAACCATTGCGATTAACCACTGATGAGAATTAACCATTGCGGTTAACCACTGATGAGGATTAACCATTGCAGTTAACCACTGATGACGATTAACCATTGCTGTTAACCACTGATGATGATTAACCATTGCTGTTAACCACTGATTACGATTAACCATTACGGTTAACCACTGATGAGGATTAACCATTGCAGTTAACCACAGATGAGGATTAACCATTGCGATTAACCACTGATGACGATTAACCATTGCGGTTAACCAGTACTAAACAATGTGTGTGAGGTGCCTTGCTCAATGACACCACATACGGTAGTACCCGACAGGGCTCATTCTAGAGGGTGACATGGGCGAAGTAGTCTCCCTTGAGACCCTGACATCGCAGCTAGACAGAACAACTAGGCCAGGTACTGGCATGATCAGTACAGCAAACAGCCGTATTGAATTGCTCTATGGTAGGGGGGCAATGTCCGGGGGGAGATATATTTTGTATGGGCTAAAATTTCATGACGCCATTGCTTCGGCAAATTAGTGCACGTCGTAGAATTAAAGATAATGCCCAAGTTTTTATTGCTACTAGATTTATTATGCAAATTGAAATATGATTCAATTGAACTATTTATAGCCTTTATTTTTCCCAGCATGCAAAGAGTTAATTATATTTGTTTCAGAAGATGGAGCAACACCATAGAACAATTTTGCGGACAAACAGAACTAATTTGATAGACAACATTGCAAATCCTCTAGACGTTGTAGAGAGACTGTACGTGAAGAATGTATTTACAGAATCTATGAAACAAGAAGTTGAGGTTTGTGTTTAAATATATTTTGCCAGAAGTTAAAAATCGACAGACTGGAACCCAGGCTAGGTAAGATGTTACATACATGGAGTCCAGATTGCTGAGGTGTATTTAGCCTGGGAACAGGCGTCGATATAGTTTACCTGGACAGTCAAATAAATATATTTTGCTAGAAGTTAAAAATCAACAGACTGGAACCCAGGCTAGGTAAGATGTTACATACATGGAGTCCAGATTGCTGAGGTGTATTTAGCCTGGGAACAGGCGTTGGTATAGTTTGCCTGATCAGTCATATAAATATATGTTAACACTGATACCATTAATTGGGCCGTATTGAGTTTCTGATAATATCATTTTGCCAGAAGTAATTTAGTGAACAATCGACAGACTGGAGCGAACATAACCTACATTAATCGCTAAATTACTAAATGTTATTTCGCCACATTCCATCAGCTTTATTAATTGTCGGTAATAACTAATTTTCACATTTTCACAATCGTGCTATTTAAATACATGTATATGAGAATAGAATTACAACTAAAAAATAGCACTCGCATCAATGGGAGTGAACACTTCCCTGGCAGGCGTTGACCTAGTTACCCAAAATCAAATCACTTCCTCCCACACAAACCCATTATTAGCCTGGGAACAGCCGTCGATATATTTTGCCTGGTCAGTCAAATAAATATATTTTAACACCGAGACTATTAATTGGACCGTATTGAGTTTCTGATCATGTCATTTTGCCATAAGTTAAAAAGTGAAAAATTGACAGACTGGAACCCAGGCTAGCATTTGTTAACAATTGTGTTAAAGTGTCATCCTGATCACTGACCAGTACTTACCGACTAATGAGGAACCTCGTTTGTTTTTCTATTACCTCCCTTGGTAGATAAAGTCCGATTTATCCCTAAATGCATAGCGGTCCTTTCAGTTGGATTCCTTTGTTTTTACAGTTGTTGCGTTATGATGTTTATTATGTTGCGTCCGTGGTCCAGTGGTAGAGCGTCGGATTTGGAATCGAACGGTCCTGTGTTCGATACTCGGTCAGGCCACGTATGTAGTGTCATTGAGCAAGGCACCTCACACACATTGCTTAGTACTGGTTAATCGCTTAGGTCGGCTAAGCCTGCCCAGGAAAAATGTCTAGGTTCCCGTCTCCCCGAGAGGGGTTTGACATTAATGGAACATACATACATACATACATGATAAATGTGATTTTATCCAAATCAGTTCATTCATTTATAATAAACTGTTACAGATATTTTACCCATTGGATATACTGTAGGGTATCTGTCGAGATATAGTAACATAATAATTAATCTATAAAATGAGAAAGTGGAAGAAAATAGATAGCCTGTTGTGCAGCAAAGGAAACAACGATAAAAACAGAGGAAACAACTTAAGAGGACCCTACATACTTTTAGAGAGTAGTCAGGGGCAGTAACTGACCGATGCCTCTCATTACAAACATATTTTCTAGCAGATTCCCAATGACACTGTGCTGAGTATGTCTCTGCAGTCTGAAATTACACATGTCTGTCAGGCGCGTAGCTGCCTATACGCGAGTACGCGGCTGAATCTACATGATTCTGGAAAAAAAATATTCAGCCAAAGTTGCAATTCAGCCAAAGTTGCAGTATGCGTACTTGACTACATAGCAAAGCCTTCTGACCTCAGCACAACTTTGAAGGACACAAACAAAACTTTGTACCCGAACATTTACACATGTCTGGTGGTGCTTGTCACCATGCCGCTTTCAACAGCCTCAGCTGAGAGGTCGTTCAGCATCATGAGAAGAGTGAAGAACTATATGAGGTCTACTATGTCCACTGAACGCCTGTCTGGGCTAGCAATGATGCATAGCTACAGACATATGGACATTGACATTGAACATGTAATCATGCAGTTCGCTGGCAAAAAGGACAGAAAATTAGACTTCTGTTAGACAAATCGGGGCTTGTATTTGTTTGATATTTCAGCTCTATTTTAGAGAAAAAAGATCTGGCGAGTAAAGGGTTTATTTGTTGATTTATGATCATAAAACTTTCAAATTTCCAGTACTAAATAATGCACCTCAGAACGCCAAGAATGCACCAGATTGCACCATTGTTTCAAAATAAATTCGGGGGGCATGCCCCCGGACCCCCCTAGTACAATTATGAATCCACATGGATAGAGGGCTAGCTACGCCCCTGTCTGTATTGTACTTATCACATAGACCATTATAAAAGTTTGATATACATGTATACAAATTGTCTCCAAAATTTACACCTGAAATTTTATCTCGCTTAACAGCAATGCCGAGTGGATTCCCTAGCCGCCAATATTTCCTCCTTGTTCTATGTTATAGATGTTATGAATATCCACCACTGGAAGGGAGACGTTTGAGGTGTACAAGGGAGGGGAAGTTTGAGGTGTATAGGCGTGAAATTTGAGGTGTACAAGGGAGAAGTTTGAGGAGTCCAAGGGAGAAGTTTGAGGTGTACAAGGGAGAAGTTTGAGGTGTACAAGGGAGTAGTTTGAGGTGTACAAGGGAGTAGTTTGAGGTGTACAAGGGAGATGTTTGAGGTGTACATTGGGGTAGTTTGAGGTGTACAAGGGAGTAGTTTGAGGTGTACAAGGGAGTAGTTTGAGGTGTACAAGGGAGAAGTTTGAGGTGTACAAGGGAGTAGTTTGAGGTGTACAAGGGAGATGTTTGAGGTGTACAACGGAGAAGTTTGAGGTGTATAAGGGAGTAGTTTGGGGTGTACAAAGGAGAAGTTTAAGGTGTACAAGGGTGAAGTTTGAGGTGTACAAGGGAGAAGTTTGAGGTGTACAAGGGTGAAGTTTGAGGTGTACAAGGGAGAAGTTTGAGGTGTACAAGGGAGAAGTTTGAGGTGTACAAGGGAGAAGTTTGAGGTGTTCAAGGGAGAAGTTTGAGGTGTACAAGGGAGAAGTTTGAGGTGTACAAAGAAGAAGATTTATGAGTCAACAATTGTCCCCTATGTCTTGTATATGAAGATAACATCTCCTCCCTAAGCTGAGAATAGGGAGAAATGAGGCAGCTGAGGGAGTTTATTTCTCCCAAGTTACCCTGCAGTTTGAGCACTGAAACAATGTAATCTATTTTAATGATGTATTTTTTTATTTGTTCATTGAAGGCAGAGAAAACGCAACATACACAAGTTAGGAATATTTTAGATACTGTCCCAAAGAGAGGTACAAAAGCATTTGATATGTTTTATGAGTGCCTGATTGAGACAGGCAATGGCGTTGCAGCGGGTTTTCTCAGACCCGATTTACAGGGTGCCCATCAACATCATGATGGGGCCGGTGATAGAGGTTATGCTGTACCACAACCACCAGTTAATTTGCCGCAAGGTATGCACAATACTGATGTTAATTGTAACGATACTAATTGTAATTTTACCCTTTGTTAATTATAATGTTACTGATGTTAATTGTAGCATTACTAATGTTAATTGTAATGGTACTCAGATGTTAATTGTAACGATGCTGACGTTAATTGTAATGATGCTGATGTTAATTGTAATGATGCTGATGTTAATTGTAATGATGCTGATGTTAATTGTAACGATACCGATGTCAATTGTAATGATTGTGTTTTGTTGTTTAATGATGTTAATTGTAATGATTCTGATGTTAATTGTAATGATGCTGATGTTAATTGTAATGATGCTGATGTTAATTGTAATGATGCCGATGTTAATTGTAATGATGCTGAGGTTAATTGTAAGGGGATCTGTCATGACGTTCAGTGATGGTGATAAAATGTCTTATTATGTCCTGGAGCCACGACATTCCGCAAGCCCTCTGGATGGCTTCCTCACATGAAAGAATTGTTTGTTTGTAGTAAAGTCTATGCAGCACTGGTGCTACTCAGTTACACTTTCTTCTTTGATGGAACTGTGGCATTGGTATGTTTTGTCCCTCCTTTCAGATTGGCCAAATGAAGAAATCATGGGGGCTAAGATTTATGTGAAACAATGTAATGTGAGATCTGAACTGGTCAAGCTGAATTGGATTAGCCCCCGTGTAAGTATGGAGCTTAGATTTAGCCCTGGTGTATGTATGGAGCTTAGATTTAGTGCTGGTGTATGTATGGAGCTTAGATTTAGTGCTGGTGTATGTATGGAGCTTAGATTTAGTGCTGGTGTATGTATGGAGCTTAGATTTAGTGCTGGTGTATGTATGGAGCTTAGATTTAGTGCTGGTGTATGTATGGAGCTTAGATTTAGCCCTGGTGTATGTATGGAGCTTAGATTTAGTGCTGGTGTATGTATGGAGCTTAGATTTAGTGCTGGTGTATGTATGGAGCTTAGATTTAGCCCTGGTGTATGTATGGAGCTTAGGTTTAGCCCTGGTGTATGTATGGAGCTTAGATTTAGCCCTGGTGTATGTATGGAGCTTAGATTTAGCCCTGGTGTATGTATGGAGCTTAGATTTAGCCCTGGTGTATGTATGGAGCTTAGATTTAGTGCTGGTGTATGTATGGAGCTTAGATTTAGCCCTGGTGTATGTATGGAGCTTAGATTTATCCCTGGTGTATGTATGGAGCTTAGATTTAGCCCTGGTGTATGTATGGAGGTATATTTTGCTTTGGTGTATGTATGACTGTTAGATTTAGTCCTGGTGTATGTAAGTGGTGTGGTGTTGTTGGGTTGTTTGTGGTGTTGTTGGGTGTTTGGTGTGTTGGAGTTAGATTTAGTCCTTGTGTATGTATGGAGTTAGATTTAGTCCTGGTGTAAGTATGGAGCTAGATTTAGTGCTGGTGTAAGTATGGAGTTAGATTTAGCCCTGGTGTATGTATGGAGTTATATTTAGTCCTGGTGTATGTATGGAGTTATATTTAGCCCTGGTGTATGTATGGAGCTTAGATTTAGCCCTTGTGTAAGTATGGAGCTTAGATTTAGCCCTTGTGTAAGTATGGAGCTTAGATTTAGCCCTGGTATATGT
>JABXNX010000165.1:0-34335 GCA_014843695.1 Archivesica marissinica
TACCAGTAAACTACCAGTAAACTACCAGTACATCCAGTGGTTACTGCCACTAGTTATCTCAAACATTCTCTACATGTACCAATAAACTACCAGTATGTACCAGTAAACTACCAGTAAACTACCAGTACATCCAGTGATTACTGATACTAGTTATCTCAAACATTCTCTACACGCACCAATAAACTACCAGTATGTACCAGTAAACTACCAGTAAACTACCAGTACATCCAGTGGTTACTGATACTAGTTATCTCAAACATTATCCGCATGTACCAATAAACTACCAGTATGTACCAGTAAACTACCAGTAAACTAGCAATACATCCAGTGGTTACTGATACTATTTATCTCAAACATTCTCCAAACATACCAATAAACTACCAGTATGTACCAGTAAACACCAAAACACCAAAACACCAATACCAGTAAACTACCAGTACATCCAGTGGTTACTGATACTAGTTATCTCAAACATTCTCCGCATGTACCAATAAACTACCAGTATGTACCAGTAAACTACCAGTAAACTACCAGTACATCCAGTGGTTACTGCCACTAGTTATCTCAAACATTCTATACACGTACCAATAAACTACCAATAAACTACCAGTACAACCAGTGGTTACTGACACTAGTATCTCAAACATTCTCTACAGTACCAAAAACACCAAACAAAACACCAAACCAACCCACGACCCACACACCAGCACTCACCATAAACTAACAGTAGTACCATAAAACTACCAGTAAACTACCAGACATACAGTGGTTACTGATACTAGTTTCTCAAACATCTCCCATGACCAGTAAACTACCAGTACAACCAGTAAACTACAGTACATCAGTGGTTACTGACACTAGTATCTCAAACTTCTCTACCTACCACAAAACTACCATATGTACCAGTAAACTACCAGTAAACTACCAGTAACACTCCAGTGTTTACTGATACTAGTATCTCAACATCTCCACACGCACCAATAAACACCTTATGTACCATAACTACCATAAACCTAGCAGTAAACATCCATTGGTTACTAACACTAGTTATCCTCAAACATTCTCCACACGTACCAATAAACTACCAAGTATGTACCATAACTACCAGTATGTAACCAAAAACCACCAGTAAGCTAGCAGTACATCCAGTGGTCACTGACACTAGTTATCTCAAACATTCTCTACACGTACCAATAAACTACCAGTATGTACCAGTAAACTACCAGTAAACTAGCAGTACATCCAGTGGTTACTGCCACTAGTTATCTCAAACATTCTCTACACGTACCAATAAACTACCAGTATGTACCAGTAAACTACCAGTAAACTAGCAGTACATCCAGTGGTTACTGCCACTAGTTATCTCAAACATTCTCTACACATACCAATAAACTACCAGTATGTACCAGTAAACTACCAGTAAACTACCAGTACATCCAGTGGTTACTGATACTAGTTATCTCAAACATTCTCTACATGTACCAATAAACTACCAGTATGTACCAGTAAACTAGCAGTACATCCAGAGGTTACTGACACTAGTTATCTCAAACATTCTCTACACGTACCAATAAACTACCAGTATGTACCAGTAAACTACCAGTACATCCAATGGTTACTGATACTAGTTATCTCAAACATTCTCCGCATGTACCAGTAAACTACCAGTATGTACCAGTAAACTACCAGTAAACTAGCAGTACATCCAGTGGTTACTGCCACTAGTTATCTCAAACATTCTCTACACATACCAATAAACTACCAGTATGTACCAGTAAACTACCAGTACATCCAGTGGTTACTGCCACTAGTTATCTCAAACATTCTATACACGTACCAGTAAACTACCAGTAAACTACCAGTACATCCAGTGGTTACTGACACTAGTTATCTCAAACATTCTCTACACGTACCAATAAACTACCAGTATGACCAGTAAACACAAAACCAGTAAACTACCAACACCAACAAAACCAAACACCACACCACCAAAAACACCAAACCAAAACAACAGTACATCCAGTGGTTACTGATACTAGTTATCTCAAACATTCTCCGCATGTACCAATAAACTACCAGTATGTACCAGTAAACACAAAACAACACCAACAAACAAACCACCAACCAAAACACCAATACCAGTAAACTACCAGTATGTACCAGTAAACTACCAGTATGTACCAGTAAACTACCAGTACATCCAGTGGTTACTGACACTAGTTATCTCAAACATTCTCTACACGTACCAATAAACTACCAGTATGTACCAGTAAACTACCAGTACATCCAGTGTTACTCCACTAGTTATCTCAACATTCTCTACACGTACCAATAAACTACCAGTGTACCAGTAAACTACCAGTACATCCAGTGGTTACTGCCACTAGTTATCTCAAACATTCTATACACGTACCAGTAAACTACCAGTAAACTACCAGTACATCCAGTGGTTACTGACACTAGTTATCTCAAACATTCTCTACACGTACCAATAAACTACCAGTATGTACCAGTAAACTACCAGTAAACTACCAGTACATCCAGTGGTTACTGATACTAGTTATCTCAAACATTCTCCGCATGTACCAGTAAACTACCAGTATGTACCAGTAAACTAGCAGTACATCTAGTGGTTACTGCCACTAGTTATCTCAAACATTCTCTACACGTACCAATAAACTACCAGTATGTACCAGTAAACTACCAGTAAACTACCAGTACATCCAGTGGTTACTGATACTAGTTATCTCAAACATTCTCTACACGTACCAATAAACTACCAGTATGTACCAGTAAACTACCAGTAAACTAGCAGTACATCCAGTGGTTACTGATACTAGTTATCTCAAACATTCTCCGCATGTACCAATAAACTACCAGTATGTACCAGTAAACTACCAGTATGTACCAGTAAACTACCAGTATGTACCAGTAAACTACCAGTAAACTAGCAGTACATCCAGTGGTTACTGCCACTAGTTATCTCAAACATTCTCTACACGTACCAATAAACTACCAGTATGTACCAGTAAACTAGCAGTACATCCAGTGGTTACTGACACTAGTTATCTCAAACATTCTCTACACGTACCAATAAACTACCAGTATGTACCAGTAAACTACCAGTACATCCAGTGGTTACTGATACTAGTTATCTCAAACATTCTCTACATGTACCAATAAACTACCAGTATGTACCAGTAAACTACCAGTAAACTACCAGTACATCCAGTGGTTACTGATACTAGTTATCTCAAACATTCTCCGCATGTACCAGTAAACTACCAGTAAACTAGCAGTATGTACCAGTAAACTACCAGTAAACTACCAGTACATCCAGTGGTTACTGATACTATTTATCTCAAACATTCTCCGCATGTACCAGTAAACTACCAGTATGTACCAGTAAACTACCAGTAAACTAGCAGTATGTACCAGTATACTACCAGTAAACTACCAGTATGTACCAGTAAACTACTAGTACATCCTGTGGTTACTGATACTAGTTATCTCAAACATTCTCCGCATGTACCAATAAACTACCAGTATGTACCAGTAAACTACCAGTATGTACCAGTAAACTACCAGTAAACTACCAGTACATCCAGTGATTACTGCCACTAGTTATCTCAAACATTCTCTACATGTACCAATAAACTACCAGTATGTACCAGTAAACTAGCAGTATGTACCAGTAAACTACCAGTAAACTACCAGTAAACTACCAGTAAACTACCAGTACATCCAGTGGTTACTGATACTAGTTATCTCAAACATACTCCGCATGTACCAATAAACTACCAGTATGTACCAGTATGTACCAGTAAACTACCAGTATGTACCAATAAACTACCAGTACATCCAGTGGTTACTGCCACTAGTTATCTCAAACATTCTCTACACGTACCAATAAACTACCAGTATGTACCAGTAAACTACCAGTAAACTAGCAGTACATCCAGTGGTTACTGCCACTAGTTATCTCAAACATTCTCTACACATACCAATAAACTACCAGTAGGTACCAGTAAACTACCAGTAAACTACCAGTACATCCAGTGGTTACTGATACTAGTTATCTCAAACATTCTCTGCCATGTACCTGTAAACTACCAGTATGTACCAGTAAACTAGCAGTACATCCAGTGGTTACTGCCACTAGTTATCTCAAACATTCTCTACACGTACCAATAAACTACCAGTATGTACCAGTAAACTACCAGTACATCCAGTGGTTACTGCCACTAGTTATCCAAACATTCTATACACGTACCAATAAACTAGCAGTACATCCAATGGTTACTGATACTAGTTATCTCAAACATTCTCTGCATGTACCAGTAAACTACCAGTATGTACCAGTAAACTACCAGTAAACTACCAGTACATCCAGTGGTTACTGATACTAGTTATCTCAAACATTCTCCGCATGTACCAATAAACTACCAGTATGTACCAGTAAACTACCAGTAAACTACCAGTATGTACCAGTAAACTACCAGTACATCCAGTGGTTACTGATACTAGTTATCTCAAACATTCTCCGCATGTACTAGTAAACTACCAGTATGTACCAGTAAACTACCAGTAAACTACCAGTACATCCAGTGGTTACTGATACTAGTTATCTCAAACATTCTCTACACGTACCAATAAACTACCAGTATGTACCAGTAAACTAGCAGTACATCCAGTGGTTACTGCCACTAGTTATCTCAAACATTCTCTACACGTACCAATAAACTACCAGTATGTACCAGTAAACTACCAGTACATCCAGTGGTTACTGATACTAGTTATCTCAAACATTCTCCGCATGTACCAGTAAACTAAGTATGTATAATAAAACAACCAATACTTATAGTGTTACTGCACAATAGTTATCTCAAACATTCTCTACACGTACCAATAAACTACCAGTATGTAACATGAATACCAGTAAACTATCAGTACATCCAGTGGTTACAATACTAGTTATCTCAAACATTCTCTACACGTACCAATAAACTACCAGTAATGTACCTGTAAACACTGTAAATAGCAGTACATCCAGTGCGTTACTGATACTAGTTATCTCAAACATTCAAGCAATTTACCAATAAACTATCAGTATGTACCAATAAACTACCAGAATGTACCAGTAAACCACCAGTAAGCTAGCAGTACATCCAGTGGTCACTGACACTAGTTATCTCAAACATTCTCTACACGTACCAATAAACTACCAGTATGTACCAGTAAACTACCAGTAAACTAGCAGTACATCCAGTGGTTACTGCCACTAGTTATCTCAAACATTCTCTACACGTACCAATAAACTACCAGTATGTACCAGTAAACTACCAGTAAACTAGCAGTACATCCAGTGGTTACTGCCACTAGTTATCTCAAACATTCTCTACACGTACCAATAAACTACCAGTATGTACCAGTAAACTACCAGTAAACTACCAGTACATCCAGTGGTTACTGATACTAGTTATCTCAAACATTCTCCGCATGTACCAGTAAACTACCAGTATGTACCAGTAAACTACCAGTACATCCAGTGGTTACTGCCACTAGTTATCTCAAACATTCTCTACACGTACCAATAAACTACCAGTATGTACCAGTAAACTACCAGTAAACTACCAGTACATCCAGTGGTTACTGATACTAGTTATCTCAAACATTCTCCGCATGTACCAGTAAACTACCAGTATGTACCAGTAAACTACCAGTAAACTAGCAGTACATCCAGTGGTTACTGCCACTAGTTATCTCAAACATTCTCTACACATACCAATAAACTACCAGTATGTACCAGTAAACTACCAGTACATCCAGTGGTTACTGCCACTAGTTATCTCAAACATTCTATACACGTACCAGTAAACTACCAGTAAACTACCAGTACATCCAGTGGTTACTGACACTAGTTATCTCAAACATTCTCTACATGTACCAATAAACTACCAGTATGTACCAGTAAACTACCAGTAAACTACCAGTAAACTACCAGTACATCCAGTGGTTACTGATACTAGTTATCTCAAACATTCTCTACACGCACCAATAAACTACCAGTATGTACCAGTAAACTAACAGTAAACTAGCAGTACAGCCAGTGGTTACTGATACTAGTTATCTCAAACATTCTCCGCATGTACCAATAAACTACCAGTATGTACCAGTAAACTACCAGTAAACTAGCAGTACATCCAGTGGTTACTGATACTATTTATCTCAAACATTCTCTACACATACCAATAAACTACCATTATGTACCAGTAAACTACCAGTATGTACCAGTAAACTACCAGTACATCCAGTGGTTACTGATACTAGTTATCTCAAACATTCTCCGCATGTACCAATAAACTACCAGTATGTACCAGTAAACTACCAGTAAACTAGCAGTACATCCAGTGGTTACTGACACTAGTTATCTCAAACATTCTCTACACGTACCAATAAACTACCAGTATGTACCAGTAAACTACCAGTAAACTACCAGTACATCCAGTGGTTACTGACACTAGTTATCTCAAACATTCTCTACACGTACCAATAAACTACCAGTATGTACCAGTAAACTACCAGTACATCCAGTGGTTACTGCCACTAGTTATCTCAAACATTCTCTACACGTACCAATAAACTACCAGTATGTACCAGTAAACTACCAGTACATCCAGTGGTTACTGCCACTAGTTATCTCAAACATTCTCTACACGTACCAATAAACTACCAGTATGTACCAGTAAACTACCAGTAAACTACCAGTACATCCAGTGGTTACTGATACTAGTTATCTCAAACATTCTCCGCATGTACCAGTAAACTACCAGTATGTACCAGTAAACTAGCAGTACATCTAGTGGTTACTGCCACTAGTTATCTCAAACATTCTCTACACGTACCAATAAACTACCAGTATGTACCAGTAAACTACCAGTAAACTACCAGTAAACTACCAGTACATCCAGTGGTTACTGATACTAGTTATCTCAAACATTCTCTACACGCACCAATAAACTACCAGTATGTACCAGTAAACTACCAGTAAACTAGCAGTACATCCAGTGGTTACTGATACTAGTTATCTCAAACATTCTCCGCATGTACCAATAAACTACCAGTATGTACCAGTAAACTACCAGTATGTACCAGTAAACTACCAGTATGTACCAGTAAACTACCAGTAAACTAGCAGTACATCCAGTGGTTACTGCCACTAGTTATCTCAAACATTCTCTACACGTACCAATAAACTACCAGTATGTACCAGTAAACTAGCAGTACATCCAGTGGTTACTGACACTAGTTATCTCAAACATTCTCTACACGTACCAATAAACTACCAGTATGTACCAGTAAACTACCAGTACATCCAGTGGTTACTGATACTAGTTATCTCAAACATTCTCTACATGTACCAATAAACTACCAGTATGTACCAGTAAACTACCAGTAAACTACCAGTACATCCAGTGGTTACTGATACTAGTTATCTCAAACATTCTCCACATGTACCAGTAAACTACCAGTATGTACCAGTAAACTACCAGTAAACTAGCAGTATGTACCAGTAAACTACCAGTAAACTACCAGTACATCCAGTGGTTACTGATACTAGTTATCTCAAACATTCTCCGCATGTACCAATAAACTACCAGTATGTACCAGTAAACTACCAGTAAACTAGCAGTATGTACCAGTATACTACCAGTAAACTACCAGTATGTACCAGTAAACTACTAGTACATCCTGTGGTTACTGATACTAGTTATCTCAAACATTCTCCGCATGTACCAATAAACTACCAGTATGTACCAGTAAACTACCAGTATGTACCAGTAAACTACCAGTAAACTACCAGTACATCCAGTGATTACTGCCACTAGTTATCTCAAACATTCTCTACATGTACCAATAAACTACCAGTATGTACCAGTAAACTAGCAGTATGTACCAGTAAACTACCAGTAAACTACCAGTAAACTACCAGTAAACTACCAGTAAACTACCAGTACATCCAGTGGTTACTGATACTAGTTATCTCAAACATACTCCGCATGTACCAATAAACTACCAGTATGTACCAGTATGTACCAGTAAACTACCAGTATGTACCAATAAACTACCAGTACATCCAGTGGTTACTGCCACTAGTTATCTCAAACATTCTCTACACGTACCAATAAACTACCAGTATGTACCAGTAAACTACCAGTAAACTAGCAGTACATCCAGTGGTTACTGCCACTAGTTATCTCAAACATTCTCTACACATACCAATAAACTACCAGTAGGTACCAGTAAACTACCAGTAAACTAGCAGTACATCCAGTGGTTACTGCCACTAGTTATCTCAAACATTCTCTACACATACCAATAAACTACCAGTAGGTACCAGTAAACTACCAGTAAACTACCAGTACATCCAGTGGTTACTGATACTAGTTATCTCAAACATTCTCTGCCATGTACCTGTAAACTACCAGTATGTACCAGTAAACTAGCAGTACATCCAGTGGTTACTGCCACTAGTTATCTCAAACATTCTCTACACGTACCAATAAACTACCAGTATGTACCAGTAAACTACCAGTACATCCAGTGGTTACTGCCACTAGTTATCTCAAACATTCTATACACGTACCAATAAACTAGCAGTACATCCAATGGTTACTGATACTAGTTATCTCAAACATTCTCTGCATGTACCAGTAAACTACCAGTATGTACCAGTAAACTACCAGTAAACTACCAGTACATCCAGTGGTTACTGATACTAGTTATCTCAAACATTCTCCGCATGTACCAATAAACTACCAGTATGTACCAGTAAACTACCAGTAAACTACCAGTATGTACCAGTAAACTACCAGTACATCCAGTGGTTACTGATACTAGTTATCTCAAACATTCTCCGCATGTACTAGTAAACTACCAGTATGTACCAGTAAACTACCAGTAAACTACCAGTACATCCAGTGGTTACTGATACTAGTTATCTCAAACATTCTCTACACGTACCAATAAACTACCAGTATGTACCAGTAAACTAGCAGTACATCCAGTGGTTACTGCCACTAGTTATCTCAAACATTCTCTACACGTACCAATAAACTACCAGTATGTACCAGTAAACTACCAGTACATGCAGTGGTTACTGATACTAGTTATCTCAAACATTCTCCGCATGTACCAGTAAACTAGTATGCTTATCAATTTTAATATAATAAAACAACGAATACTTGATATGTATCATCAACAGTGGTATTCATCAATCAATAACTCTACTCGTCTTGAAACGTATAACTTGTTTAAACATGAATTTCAGTTAGAAAAATATCTCGACATTATACTAGAACCTAAATTTAGAATATCTTTAACCAAGTTCCGGACCTCATCCCATGACCTAGCAATAGAACGAGGTCGTTACACAAACGTACCACGGAATGAACATATCTGTATACATTGTAATTATAGAATGATTGAAAGCGAGTATCATTTTCTTCTTATTTGTCCTAAATTTAGAAATTTAAGAAAAAAATATCTGAAATGCTACTATTATACTTGGCCTACCAAACAAAGGTTTATTACCTTACTTACACAAACTAATAGGAAAATTGTTCAAAACCTGTCCAAATTTATATATTACGCAAATTTAGTAAGAAATTAATTTTTTTTTTTAAACATCATAATCATCTATGCTCTTCTGAAAATGTATCCATGTCTTTCCATTGTACTTTGTTTATATATGTATTCTTTGCTATAAGTATGTTGTCATATTTAATGCAATAAATTTATTGAATTGAATGTACCAGTAAACCACCAGTAAGCTAGCAGTACATCCAGTGGTCACTGACACTAGTTATCTCAAACATTCTCTACACGTACCAAAAACTACCAGTATGTACCAGAAACTACCAAAACACAGTACATCCAGTGGTTACTGCCACTAGTTATCTCAAACATTCTCTACACGTACCAATAAACTACCAGTATGTACCAGTAAACTACCAGTAAACTAGCAGTACATCCAGTGGTTACTGCCACCAGTTATCTCAAACATTCTCTACACATACCAATAAACTACCAGTATGTACCAGTAAACTACCAGTACATCCAGTGGTTACTGATACTAGTTATCTCAAACATTCTCCGCATGTACCAGTAAACTACCAGTATGTACCAGTAAACCACCAGTAAACTACCAGTACATCCAGTGGTTACTGATACTAGTTATCTCAAACATTCTCCGCATGTACCAATAAACTACCAGTATGTACCAGTAAACTACGAGTACATCCAGTGGTTACTGCCACTAGTTATCTCAAACATTCTATACACGTACCAATAAACTACCAGTACATCCAGTGGTTACTGATACTAGTCATCTCAAACATTCTCCGCATGTACCAATAAACTACCAGTATGTACCAGTAAACTAGCAGTACATCCAGTGGTTACTGACACTAGTTATCTCAAACATTCTCTACACGTACCAATAAACTACCAGTATGTACCAGTAAACTACCAGTACATCCAATGATTACTGATATCCAGTGGATGTGGGATTGTGGTGTAGTGGGATTGTGGTGTAGTGAGTGGTAGTGGGATTGTGGCATAGTAGTAGTGGGATTGTGGCATAGTGGTAGTGGGATTGTGGTGTAGTGGGATTGTGGTGTAGTGGTAGTGGGATTGTGGTGTAGTGGGATTGTGCCATAATGGTAGTGGGATTGTGGTGTAGTGGGATTGTGGTGTAGTGGGATTGTGGTGTAGTTGGATTGTGGTGTAGTGGGATTGTGGTGTAGTGGGATTGTGGTGTAGTGGTAGTGGCATTGTGGTGCAGTGGTAGTTGGATTGTTGAGTGGTGACAATACCAACATACAGTAAGTAACTTAACAAGGTCTTACTTGGCAACAACTTCTTCCACTGCTGAGGTTGCAGGCTGAAACACCCGGAGTGCTTCAAATGCCTTAATCAGCTTCTCTATAGTAGCCATCTTCTAGTAACACGGCTTATCTAGCAGTCAGATGGTGTTCCGCCGATCAATTTCCATTTTCTTTCCTCAATCAAGTATACCTCACTGTGAAGAAAAGGATTCATTAGCAACGGCTGTAACTGTTATTGGTAAAACCTGTGGTACAACACATTGGTTTCTTGTACAATAGCAATTATCATTTAGAAACACACAATTATTTTGTTAGATTGCATTAAAAAAGTATTCTTATCTCAATCATATTAAACGTGTTTGCACAAAGGCAGTGACTTCTCGCTGGTTTAGGAGTGATGAGAGTCTGGGTCAAGACATTATCTACATTTCTAGGAAATAAATGATGATCCGGTGCATATGCATAATGTAGTCATTAGAGCACTATTCTATAGTAGGATGGCCAAATGCGAAAATCAACAAAAAAGTTTTGTGGTTTTGAACCTGCAAACATTTGTCCAGACCCTAAGCATATGTGGCCAACTATAGCCTATAGGTGTATCATTGATGTGTGTTTTATGCAATATTTTAGCTGTTTAGAACATATTGCTTCCTCTTGCTATTTTTATAACTATAGTATCAGTGACAGCTAAATGGCATATGTTCATATCGGAATGTACATATGTGCCATGTCCATATTGCGCTCAGAATCCATTCTGGTGAATTATGTACCAGTATATACCTGAACACAAGGTGGCATCCGAAAATATTGTATCCGAATATTATTTCACAATGTAATTATAATATGCAAGCAATTCATCCATTCCAACATCAAATCGCACATATAGGTACAAACGTGTGTTGTTTATTTATAAGAGTACGCATCCTATATATTGCCATCAGTAAAATAATACAAAAATTCATAAAATTTACTACAAACCAACCTACACCGGAAGTCACGTGAGAGCAAACTACGATAAAATCTGTTGCAGCAAACGTTCTGACACTTGACTTGACTTTGTATAATCTGCCTCTTATAGGCACCTCTCATAAGAGCACATAGGAATGTGTTGTATATTCTGACAATAAAAACTTATAAACTTGTAAGCTTGTAACAGTAACCATTTGTATAGAAAAACACAAAATAATATATATATATATATCATATGAAGTAGACAATGCACACATTAGCAATTTGATAGACTAGACTTGATTTGAATAGAGTGATTGGCGTAGATGCGTAATTGCATAGTAAGCATTGCTGGCCAGTTTATATATTCCAGCATCTCTTGAAAATCCTAGTAGAATTTTTAAGAGTTCATTTTCCGATCTGGGGGGTTGGCTCCCTATGTCTTGTATTCTCTGGTAGACTGGTAGAAGTGCCGAGCATCTTGTTAGTTGTAGGGCTGGGCATCTGAGTAGCATATGTGCAGAATCTTCAGGCTCAAGTAGGCAAAGGCGGCAGTTTGGGCTTTCTTTGTAGAATGTGGCTCTATGTTTCTGCAGTGTGAATGTTTCTGTTAGGATTCTGGCTTGAAGTCTTGCTCTGTCAACAGCATATGGGTTCATTTCAACATGTTCCCATGATGGTATTTCCTGGTGAATTAGCTGGAGTGTGGGTTTCTCTTTAGCAGCTGTTTCAAGTTCCTCTTTCCAGAACATGTGTACTGTTTTCTTTACCAGTCTTTTCCATGTATTGTATTTCATCGGATTTTGTATAACATCATGGGGAGATGGTAAACCATACTTGAATGTCAGCTTTACAATTGAGATGAACCATGAGTTGGATGATAATTCTTTAGTGGCTAGTTGACGAATGCTTATTTGGTGTAAAATTGATGAGCTATCGTTGATGATTTTCCCAAAGAATGTTAATGTTCGGATATCAAGTGTGCCTTCTGCTGTCGTTGAGTGGAATAGAAGATAAGGTGCCTCGTTTGCAGTTCTTTGAGGAAGAGCTTGTATTCTGTTCAGGAATTCTCTGTATGCAGTTTCAAGTAGAGTCTTCTGTTTTTCAGTTACTATTAGGGACTCAAGACCGTATAGTAATCTGGGTATAATGTATAGATCAATCATGCGTTTCAAACAGGCATTGGTGAGTCCGGTGGTGCCATGGAAACCTGCTTTCATGAGACTGTAGGATGTTCTTCGTGCCTCAGTAATGCGGTCTTGTATCGTTTCTGGGCTTGTGGTACAGGATGCATATCTGTTTATCCCCAAGTGTGTTAGAACTTTGGCTGGTACTACTTCTGTTTCTCCTAATACCCATGAGTGTGATGTATTTCCTGAATTGTCATTGTATACAATGATTCTTGTTTTCATGTAGTATTGATGAGCTATTGATAGTAGTCTTTGGAGATCAACAGGGTTATCAGCAAGGAGTAGTATATCATCGGCACATGTTGGTGTAGCGATGAAGAATATGCCAATGTGGCAGCCTGCTGTGCTCTTCCGTGCTAGTTCGATGACAGACTCGATGAAATCTTTGTAATTTTTGGTTGAAAGGATTTTCCCTTGGCCTACCCCTTGGTTGATACAGAACGATTCACTGTATTGTCCATTCAGTTTGACACATATTCTGGTATTCTCCAATAGATTTGTGTGAGCTTTCCAGTATGCAAAGGGTTTCTTTAGAAATATTCTCGTTGCCAGCGAGTCCTGCCATACAACGTCAAAAGCTTTCTGTGTATCAAGACTTGCAATAAAGATTGGTTTATTTGTATCAATACTTTCTGCAATAGCTTCTGTGGTGATGAGTGATGCCATGACTGGGGACCGCCCTTTAGTGAAACCAAACTGCAGAGGGTCAGTTGAGTCACCGCTAACTTCTCTGAGGTCAATGATGTGCTCGTAGACCTTCGCGAGTATGGGGGATAATACTATACCTCTGCTGTTATTTGGATCTAGAAGGTCCTTGCCTTTTTTGCCTACTGGTGTAAGGACTCATCAGGTTGAATGCCTTCATGTAATGCTTTAGAGAACAGTGCTGCTAAGGGTTGAAGGATGTGGGGTATAGACATTTTTAAGTGTTCCGCTGTGAGTCCTCGCTTGTCTGCAGGTTTGCCATTGTTTAGACGTTTGATTGCTTTTTCTGTCTCAGCCGTAGTAACTGGTGGAGTATTTCTATACGGCTTGGTGAGTTTGTTGAGGCTAGTTATGGCTTCTTTGTTCTTACTTATTCTTGACAAGTGTTTTTGGTCATATTGTGGATGGATTTGTTGGAAGGTTCCTAGTTTATGGAAATGAGAGGCCCAAGCCTTCAAAACCATCTTTTGGTCTTGTATCACGTGATCTTCTATTCGTAATGCTCCTACTGTTTTCTGTCGGGTGTTTCTCTGTTTTGCCACTAACTTGTAGAAGAGGACATCTTTGTCAGTTTCAGTTTGCATCAGTTGCGTGTAAAGACTTTTTCTTTCCTTTGCTCTTTCCATTCTGATGGCTAATTGTCTCAATGATTTTTTGGCAGCTTTGAGAGTGAGATGGTTAGCAGTTTTTTCTTTCCCTATCTTCATTTGTTTGAATATCCTCCTACACTCCTCCAATTTCTGCTTGATGTTATGTGAGATGGGAATCTTGGATCGTCTTTTAGATTTTTGTTTTTGCTTTTCTGAAGATTCTTCCACACATAGTATAAGACAAGAGGTGATTTGATCATGTAGGCACTCCATGCTTTCAGTGGTGTTTATTTTGCCAAGATTTTTTAAGGTCATATCTTTGTATTTGTTTATATCTACTTTGTCCCATTTGATTCTTCTCTGGATTGGTGGATCATCTCTCTGTGGCAAGCTTGGGCTACTCAGTACTACATCAATAATACCGTGTATTGGTAGGTGAGTGGAAGTGCTAGTGGCAAATGGATGTGGTCGCTTTACTTCCAGGGTATTTGGGTGAGAGCATAGAATGTAGTCTAGATGTCGACTGCTGCCATTATAGGAGAAGAATGTGTGTTCATTAGGATAGTCATGAGGAAGATATAGGTCCACTTCATCGAGAAATTGTTTTAGAATACTGTCATGTGGATATCTAGGTGTGGTTACCGATCCATTCATGTCTCCTCCAAATATGATGATATGGCCTTGAAACTTTTTGATGATCTCGTAAATTTGGTCTAGATGATTGGGGTAGTTTGTTTTAAACTCTATTGACCCTTGAGCTGGCATTTATGATACATAATGGCAGGGGAGAGCATTGTAGTGTGATCACATTAAGTCTATCAGATCCATCCTCATGAGTTTCAACAAGGTGGGAGAGTGATTTTTTCCAAAGTATAGCTGTACCATGCTTTCCATGTTTTCTTATGTCATTTGGAGTATAGTCTATACCTTCATCTGTACATTTGATGAAATAATCATGATCAGGGAATAGCTCGGATATGTCATCTGCTTCATAAGACCAAAGCCAGTGTTCCTGGAGTAGTATAAAATCATAGTTATTTTTGTTGTTGAGGGCAAAATGGTTGCTTCTTACGGATTCAATATTGAAGGACAGTATCTGTAGTTTCTCTTTCGTGGAGGCCTTGGCTAGCTGGTTTTGTGGATGAGGCCTATTTTCTCTAAAAAAGAATAATCCTTTGTGATGTTCGGAGTGGTCTCAACTGGCTTATGTGTGTCATTTACTCTCAGTTCATTTGATTCTGTCTCTAGTTCTTTTGGTTTAGTATCGTTCTGTTTTGTAGGATGATGCTCAGAGTTGATCTCCAGGTCTAGGAAATTTTGAATGTTGTCTAGTTTACGTGAGCTGGTTTCGGTGTCAATGAGGTCTTGATGATGATCACATTTAGGTGGATTGATCTCCAAATCTAAGAACTCATGACGGTTATTCCGTTGACCTTGGTGTCGGTTAGGTTTATGTGAACTAATCTCCATATCTATGGTATCCTGACAGTTGCCATGTTTATGTGGGCTTTCCAGATCTATGAGATTTATGAAATCATGAGTGTTGGTAGTATTAGGTCTTTCTGTACAGTCTGTTTTACTTGGGTCAGTAAAACATATTAATGGAGCTTCACTGTGTTTGGATGGTGGCTCAGGCTGACTTGTGTTCTTCTGTATTTGGACTCTAGTTTGCGGGTCTTGACTTTCAGTCTCTGTATGTGCCTGCTGCTGTTCCTGCTGTGAGCTACAGGTAGGTGGAGGTTGAGGGTAGTGACTCCATGGCATATACACTGGACGAGGATTGGGATTATATGGCCTGTGTAGAGGCTGTTTCGAGTTCCACATTGAGGGTGTGAAGTATGGCATTCCGAAGGTGTTGTATGGTGCCTGCATAGGATGTCTATGCGGTGGTAGTTGTGTCTGCATAGGGTATCCCGGAGGTGGAGGTGTCTGCATAGGGTATCCTGGAGGTGGAGGTGTCTGCATAGGGTGTCCCGGAAGTGGTGGTGAAGGGTAGTAACTACTGAATGGAGGCTGCGGATAAGTGTTTACTGGTGGGTTGATGACGTATATGGCAGGTGGCCCGGCAATCGTGGCAGGAATAGCAGGGCGAGGGTCTGTGGCATGTGTATTCTGCAAATTACAAAATAGAAGCTCCATGGTTTGGATTCTGTTTTCAAGAAGCCGTATTTTAATGTCATGTTGTAGGCATGATGGAGTGGACTGTAAGTTTGAGTCATATGTCGGTGGTTGAGGTTGAGGTGTTTGAACATGCTTGTTCATTTTATTTTGTATGGATTCAGTTATAGCTTCTTGGGTCTTTAACTTCTCCTCTAGTGTCAATATATAAGCTTCTTGTGATGCTGTTTTCTGAGTATTATGTCGCAGATCCCATTCATTTTGCTTCAGTAGTTTTGCCCTGTGGTCGAGATCTTTCTCCTGTGCTTTTAATGACTTTTCTTTCCTGTGTAACATCTCCTCTTTAAGTTGGGTATCTAGTGGTATGGGAAGTTGATTAGTATGTGGTACCGGCCCTGATACTGTTAGCTGTTGTTTTTTGGGTCGGTCAACTCTTTTGTGTCCCTTGTCATTTTTGGGGGTGGAAGGTTCATTAGGAATGGTCTGTGTCCAAGGTACTTTATCTTCAATATTGTTTACATGAGTGGTCGGAGTCAGTACAGATGGTGCAGATATGCTGGTCACTTGTGGCATTTGCATATAAATTTGTGGTGATGGGTCATCATTAATTGTAATTGCAAGTGGTGGTAACCCTGGACTTTGTCTGACCATTTGTTCTGTCTTCTTTTGCACATTGGCTTCATTGATTTGTTCTTGTGTAGGTACTGGATGATGTATTGCAGCCCTTGTTGGTGTATGGGTGACTGCTGTTGCTTGTGCTGTTGTTTGTGGCACATTTTGTTTTAATACACAGTCTGGACATCTATATGTGAGAATAGAATCTTCTTTTGAGTGTTCTAGGTATATATCTTCTGTTATTCCAGGATCACATTTTATGTGTGTCCATTTTTCACATTCACACTCCAGTGCTTTGTCATCTTCAAATACAGCTTTATGGCATTTAACACAGGGTACCTCATTTTCAGCATCGCTCTCTTCGTGAATTGGTTGAATAGCATGTGTATTTTTCCTTGTTGATATTTTTGTTGAGATTTTTAAGCTCTGTTGTCGTGTATCAGTTGGATCGTGTGGCACTTTTGGTTGTCTTTGTCGATTACTTCGCCTTTGTCCGTCATTGATAGCTTCATTTTGGAGAATCTCCAGTTGATATGAGAGGCGTTCCTTAATGCGTATGTTCTCATTTTCTAGCACGGCAGTGTTATTTTTAATATGAGCCTCAAGTATTTCTATAGTTGCTCTGAAGTCTGTGTAATCTTTTCCATTGATCAGGGCTGAGCACTTAGTGTTATACAAATGCACTACAAATGCCCGAGTGCTCTCCTCCACATGGATACAATAATCAAGATCTTTTTGTGATTGATCTTTTCCAGGTCTAATGCTTACATTTTTGTTATTGTATAACTCAATCAGTTTGTTTCTGCATGCAATGTAGGCAGCAGCAGAAAATCTTATGGTGGTGCTATTTGAGTTATTTTTCACATGTATATGCTCATCAGATGCACATTTAATTAGTTTCTTAATAGTGTTGATCTCATTTACACTAAAGTCTCTCATTTGAGGTAAGTCTATTTCAGTTCTACTTGCGTGTCTCCTAGTCAGCATGCTCGTTGTTTGCTTGTGAGTCTCCATCTCTTCTGGGTCAATCACGGGCAGACTAGAAGTTGCTATTTTTCATATGCACACGATGGTTGATAAAATCTAGCTTCACTAATATGTACAGTGATCAATATTCTTTGTATATATACATTTAAATCTGACAAATACAGAATAAATATAGTAATAAATTTTGATTTACAAAAGAATATAACGAAATTTAAAGAACAACGTCTGTAAACAACAACCCGTACACACTAATAATATTAACGGTCTTTCAGATGGGACTTTAAATCGAGGTCTCTTGTCAGTGCTTTACATCGCGCACGTAAAAGACTCTGGAATGGGTCTGTATCAATGAACTATCCTCCAAACATATAAAACGACTAATCTCTTTAGGAGGCGTTGCTCATATGGGCAACCGGTAGCGACGATAAATAGACGTAAAACAAGTAAGCAATATGTTTCCATCTCTTCTTCCATTTACTGAGTAAACAGAGATACGATTTTTAAAATGTACCTCAATGCGACTTAGGGTGGTGATGTCGTCTCATTCATCAGTGAATCACATGAATGTCACCAAAGAGGGTGTCTGTAAACTTCTGGCCGATCTGGATCCACACAAGGCTTCTGGCCCAGACCAATTACCTGCAAGCCTGTTGAAGGAACTTTCATCGGCGCTTGCTCCCATATACGCATTGTTCTTCCAGGTTTCGCTGGACCAAGGCATCATACAAGATGATTGGACAGGTTCCAACGTATCTTCAAAAAGGGCGACAGACGCAAAGCAGAACATTACAGACAGCAACCATAACTCGTAAGACGCTAGATTGTCAGAAAATCAAATTACAGTTCTATGGGGTGCGTGGTAATCTACAATGTTGGACCAGCAGTTTCCTTGAGGACTGCACACAACAAGTGAACCTGAATGACACTTTATCGGACACAGCACCGGTACAGTTCCACAAGGCAACGTCTTAGAACAACTGCTGTTCCTATTTTATATAAATGACCTCCCCAATTATATCTCTTCAAAAGCCATCACTAGTTTATTTGCGGACGACTGTATGCTCTATTGAACTATCAAGTCGGAGAACGAGTTTCATACTCCACAAAACAGGCCTTGACAATTTACAACGATGGGAAAAGGACTGGCTGATGACATTTCATCCCCAGAAATGTCATGTCTTACACATCGCTAATAAGAGGAAATATATCTCCATCCCATACAATATGTACGGCATCAAATTAGAAGAAGTAGATTCAACTAGTACGTATGCCTCACCATCCACTCAACTGGAACCTTCACATCAACAACACCAGCAAGAAGGCGAATAACACTCGATCATTCCAAAAACGCAACATACATACAGGAAGACCAAAGAGCTACACAACACTGGTGATACATCTGATGGAATTCGCCACTGTCATCCTTTCACCGATACCAACATCAGGAAACTGGAATTAGTGCAACGTAGATCGGCACGAATGGTATTCCTCAACTACCAGAGAATCAGCAGTGTCACGACAATGCTACACCAAACTCCAGTGACCAACACTACAAGAACACAGACCAAGGTAACCATGCTGTATTGTATTGTATCACATGGTAGCTGTCCCTACCACATACCTCACACCGATCACATCTGTTAGACGCCACAGAATATCATACCTAATAACTTGTGTCAGCACTGGCTGTCCGATTAGCGCAGTGGTTAGTGCGCTCGCTTCTCACCAATGCAACCCGGGTTCGATCCTCGGACCGGGAAGTATGTGAGATGGTACGATGGTCGCCAGATCGGACATGTGGGTTTTCTCCGGGTACTCCGTTTTCTTCCCACACGAATTACCACATTAACGCTTTCATCCGCGCCAACGAGAGTGATTAATATAGTTGTTAAAACTTGCTTCGCAATCGACTCGTTATAAAATAAATAAAGTTTAAAATTGTGTCAGAACTCTGCTATCAGAAGTCATATTCTTCAGATACCATCAGACTTTGGAATAGCCTCCCTCAGACAGTCGTAAGCTGCCCTACCATCCACAGTTTCAGGAGTGAAATACAGCCAGTTACTCTCCGATATACTCGTACTGGACGTTTTTAACCGCCACTAAACATATAACTTTTAAACAACATGTAAATAGGTTTAGTATTCACCAGATTGGTGCCAGTACTATATCAGCAAACGAAGAAGAATGTCTCCGTGGCTTAATGGTTACGGTCGTTGTCTTCTAATTGCTTGTCCCTCACTACTGTAGCTTCGAATCACACTTGGGATGTCGTAATTCTTCATCTGAGAAAGCTATCCCGCTGGCTTACATACGGTCGGTGGTTCTAACCGGGTGCTCATGTGTGCATGAAATACTGTATGAATGGGCACCCGTCGTCTTCATCCGGCAAAAGTAGTTGGAGAGTCTAAGCTGTTGGTGCGACTTGAAAAAGAAAATAGTATTTAATGATAACAGTTAAAATTATTCATAGTTGCAAAGTCCGGTAATATAGTGTCGGGGTTTCCTGTCCCCTCCCAGGGCAGTTGTATATAATGCAATGCTGGGTGGTAGACTATCCACAGGTCCATGACAAAGTATACTATGATTGTATGATGTAATATATATACATGTATAGGCATGCGGCGTTTTGACATTGTATCATGAACGTGTTGGAGGTTCCATTCCCGTGTGGTTCTAGGGAAGGAGCATCGAGCTACAGAGATCACCAGTCCGCACTGATGGTCGAGATATGCAGAGCTACCAGTTTGTACCGATGGTCAAGATATTCCTGGCTACCACTCTGAACTGATGGTCGAGGGATTTCCAGCTACCAGTCTGCACCGATGGTCGGGAGATTCCCAGCTACCAGTTTGCACTGATGGTCGAGAGATTCCCAGCTACCAGTCTGCACTGATGGTCGGGAGATTCCCAGCTACCAGTTTGCACTGATGGTCGAGAGATTGCCGGCTACCAACATGCACTGATGATCGAGATATTCCCAGCTACCAGTCTACACTGATGGTCGAGCGATTCCCTGCTACCAGTCTATACTGATGGTAGAGAAATTCCCAGCTACCAGTCTGCACTGATGGTCGGAAGATTCCCGGCTACGAGTATATACTGATGGTCGAGAGATTCCCGGCTACGAGTCTATACTGATGGTTGAGAGATTCCCGGCTACGAGTCTATACTGATGGTCGAGAGATCCCGGCTACGAGTCTATACTGATGGTCGAGAGATTCCTAGTCTCTAGTCTATGTTACACTAAACAATAAAAGCAAAACACTCCATTGCAATGGCCAGCTGGTCGATCTCCTCACGACGTGCACGTCGTGACCGGTGCACATCCCGCAGCAGCAGCGTAGGATACTGGGATCTTCTGGTTGTCGATCTTGCGAAGGGGGAATCTCTCCAAGTATGTGGATCCACGGCTATGGCACATCAGGACAGATCTGCCATCTCTTCCAGGTGGTGTTATAGCTGAACACTGGATTTTCGATCTTTTCGTTTAGAAGAGATGGCGGACCTGAGGGAGCGGCAACGGTCGTGGATCCACGCTCCCCCGATCTATACTGAATCTAGACTTGCTTGCGACAATCGACGACCAGATGTCTGTCAGATCCGTATAAATGCTGCTGCGGGGTGACCAACAGTGAGGAGGGTGGCCCTACAAAGGACCACGTACAGACCAGGCCTTGTCACCCTGGCACGGAAAGAAGTAACCACCAGAGGACGTCTCCATAAGCTTCATAGAAGAAGAATCGCCAGCGAATACAGAAATAATCACCGTAGAATAGGAATAATCATCATAGAAGATGGACATAATCATCGTAGAACACATAATCATCATTGAATAACCAGCACAGAAGAACGAATCACCTTAGGATCTAAACAACTTAGAGAATACAGTCGCCCAAATGCATTTATGCGGTGGCGACTTTAAATAAAACGAACATCATCAGCAATGGCCAGACGGCGTACATGTATTGTTGATGAGTATCTATCTGGCATTTAGGTTGTATATGTCGTTATACATAATGTATTTTCTAATTAAATACAGTATGTTTAAAATTATTTCATACGCCAGCCACGCTCCTGCATACATATTATTATTATGAATTACATACACCCACAGGCTGAACGCAACGTTTAGACACTGACCCCTACCCGGAGGTTGATTTGAAATCCCAAATTTTTAAAATGTTCAAAACGACGCCCAGAAAAAGGATAAATACTATTTTCTGTAGCACAAAACCCTGAAATCTGTGCCAGTTTGTCAACGTCAAGTCACAAATTATGTCTGGTCTCATCGCAACATGTAACGTATCATTAAAACATTCAACAATTTTTACAATGTGTGACAATTCAAAATTCAGAAATAAAAGTTGATGTTTTCTACACGATATCGTCTAGTAGAATGAACTTTTCAATACCTTTTTACACTAGATATTCAAACACTTACGGTCATACCACGAAAAACCCCGTGCAAGGACTGACACATACTACCAATCTACGAAGTACGTTCCGTGGAAAGACAAATAGTTAATGCTATGCACGGGCGAACTTTATTGTCTTCCCTGATGATCGAGAGATTGCCAGCTCCTTGTTTAAGTCATTTGTCATATTGGAGACACTGTTCGCAACTGGCGTGTGTGTGTGTGTTTTACGTTTATTTATCGTCGCTACCGGTTGCCCATATGAGCGACGCCTCCTGAAGAGATTAGTCATTTTCGATTTTTGGAGGATAGTGCAATGATACACACATATACACATTCCGGAGTATCTTCTGGCTCTTTTACGTGCACGGTGTAAAGCACTGACACAAGATCTCGGTTTAATGTCCCATCTGAAAGACTGTTAATTTTATTAGGGTCAGACGGGGGATCGAACGTAAAAACGCACGGGAACAGGCGTCAATATATTTTGCCTGGTCAGTCAAATAAATATATTTTAACACCGAGACTATTAATTGGGGCATATTGAGTTTCTGATCAAGTTTAGCCTGGGGAAACGTGGGGGATTGTCCGTGTAATTATTGACTCGCATTAATCCTATCAGCATGTGACTTAATTAATGACGTACTTGAATCGAAAACGAGATACTGCAATGTTGATAAAACTTTATAATTGGCCGCCATTATTTACGGGTCAACGGAACGATAAATAGATTTTAAAAGTACAATGTGCATCTGATTTGACATATTTACACACTATTCAAGTCGTCCTTAGTTCAATTACGCCGAATCGGCCGCAATCTCGTCGATATAACTCAGAAACGGGACAGTATATGTTTGCAATGTAAATGAGTCTATGGGAGCATTCGTGTATAATCATGCCTTTTCGGCGATTTCCGATAGAATTCCGTTTCTATGGTGTAAGTAGATGGCGCTACGATCGGAAATCAAGTTTCCACAGGCTGTCATTTCGTCATAAGTTAAAAATCGACAGACTGGTAAATAATTCTTACAAAATAAAACGTAGCAACAAACCTTGCGTTTAGTAGATAATACCCGACGGCATTGGTGAATTTCAATATCTTTCTAAATCCTCTCCATTTGCCCCACGGTGTCTGTTTTAATTGAATTACTTGATATGTCGTTTCATAACCACTGTTGTCTAGGTCCTCGCAAGGGGGTTGACATTAATGGGACATACATACTTTGACCTTTCTGCCGATTTTGATTGACAGCTGGCGTTAGCCAATCGCATCGCACCATTCGCGCACACCCCCGGCAACGGTTTATCGCCGCCATCTTGTTAGACAAACAATGCATATTAGACAAACTAGTAACGAGTAGACACATTTGAAAAGGCGCGAATTTGATCGAAATTACGGGTTTTAAATTGTTTTAATGATGTTGAAAATGTGTAGCTTTGGTGTGTGGGTTACATTAGTCGATAATTACGGGTTTTAAATTGTTTTAATGATGTTGAAAATGTGTAGCTTTGGTGTGTGGGTTACATTAGTCGATATCCTGGTGATCGCCGTTAAATTCAACCCATTTCAAAATCCTTGGACAAATCTAAGTGTGTATATGAACCACAAAATACCAGGTAGCTGCTTTAAAAACAATGCATCTATAAAAACACCGACTGACCCCATATAGTCATTCTTTTATCGCAAACACAGCAATCAAATTTAAGCGTGTCACACTGTTTATTGGGAGTAATCAACAACTTACCGGTACATCACAGAGACCGCCGACATAATATCCCGCTATTATCAAGATCAAAGTTTTGCACATCGGAATTTAGCACTGATTGTGCTAATAATTGGTCAATTATAAAATGTGTGCACACAATTATAGTATTGATTACTACATCGAGTCATTGTTTTATCGTTCTGTCAGACAAACGAGTTATTTAGTAAAATTTTAATCAAATCTGATAACGAGTGATCGTGATCTGAAATTATTTTTAGAAAAATAATTACAAATTAATTAATGCTGTCTGTCATTGACAATGGTGAAAAGATGTAGTTACGGGCTGTGTGACAGTGATAGTAGATATCCAGAACGATTGATAGGTGACGTTTAATTCGTGCCATTTCCAAAACCTAAGACAAATCTTGAAAAATGTCTAAGGTGGATTAAGTTGTGTGGACGACCAGCTGAATACATCCAAAATTAATGCAAACATATATATTTGCACAAAAGTAAGTTGAAATTAATTTATTTATGCATAATAAAATATTTCGAAAAAATATATTCTGCATTTATAGATCTACTGTTCACAAGAGATATGTGAGTATAATGGTGATTAAAATTATACGTGGTTCATACATATTGTCGTGGATGGTGGACTAGGGATCAGATAGTAGTAATAGTACCCATGCATGTGCAGAGCTGTGGGATTCCCATATTAGCTCAGTGAACGTACTGGTGTTCAGTTTTTGGGCCTAATGTTCGAGTCTTCTAGGAGGCATAGGGTCGAGTCTCTCAAGACGGTGGCATATTTCATTTCTTTTAATGTCAAAGTTGACACGATGTGGTTGTTCACTCTTCCGTTGACTGCGAAAGCATTTTCCATGAACACTTAACACTCCCTCAACCGTTAAATATATCTGTACTTTAGAGAAATAACCATCACTGACTAACTTAAACCATTGCTGTCTTGCTTTCAACGAGATATTCTTATCTGGGTGAAATAAAACCGAGAAATTCGACGGAATTTATCTAGATTAACTCGATGCAGGACTGCGTTAGATGCCATTTTGTTAGATAGCTCGTCTCGCGTGGTTACAGCGAGCACCGGTAACTATGGGTGGCGTGCCTAAGTAGCGTTTGCAGAAAGGTCAATTCTGTCATGTTCAACGTGCTTTTCTACATCCGGTGTTTCACGCATGCGCGCTTGTGTGTTTACATTTTGGTGTGTTGATAAACAAATCCGCGTATACGACGCTTTGTATTTATTGGAATTTTATCGTTTCTGAGAGACTATTTCGATTTTTGTAAACACACACACATTAGTATTTATATTTTACACAAAACATCCTTTATTACGATATAATGCTGCTTTAATGTGTCCGTTGATTGGCATACAAGATACGCGTTACAGATTATCCAGTTGCTCTCCCACATTTACACGAGACTCGTAATGTCTTGAGATTCGGTTTTGTGTAGATCGTGGGGCAGAAAAAGATCCCATTTAGCTAACATGTTCATACAGTATCCGTAAGAAACTGTACTGAACATCCTCATTCAGATAACATTAACTGTACTGAACATCTCCATTCAGATAACATTAACTGTACTGAACAATCCCCATTCAGATAACATTAACTGTACTGAACATCTCCATTCAGATAACATTAACTGTACTGAACATCCCCATTCAGATAACATTAACTGTACTGAACATCTCCATTCAGATAACATTAACTGTACTGAACATCTCCATTCAGATAACATTAACTGTACTGAACATCCCCATTCAGATAACATTAACTGTACTGAACATCCCCATTCAGATAACATTAACTGTACTGAACATCCCCATTCAGATAACATTAACTGTACTGAACATCCCCATTCAGATAACTGTACTGAACATCTCCATTCAGATAACTGTACTGAACATCTCCATTCAGATAACTGTACTGAACATCTCCATTCAGATAACTGTACTGAACATCTCCATTCAGATAACGGTACTGAACATCTCCATTCAGATAACTGTACTGAACATCTCCATTCAGATAACGGTACTGAACATCTCCATTCAGATAACGGTACTGAACATCCCCATTCAGATAACTGTACTGAACATCTCCATTCAGATAACGGTACTGAACATCCCCATTCAGATAACATTAACTGTACTGAACATCCCCATTCAGATAACATTAACTGTACTGAACATCCCCATTCAGATAACATTAACTGTACTGAACATCTCCATTCAGATAACATTAACTGTACTGAACATCCCCATTCAGATAACATTAACTGTACTGAACATCCCCATTCAGATAACATTAACTGTACTGAACATCCCCATTCAGATAACATTAACTGTACTGAACATCCCCATTCAGATAACATTAACTGTACTGAACATCTCCATTCAGATAACGGTACTGAACATCTCCATTCAGATAACATTAACTGTACTGAACATCCCCATTCAGATAACATTAACTGTACTGAACATCTCCATTCAGATAACATTAACTGTACTGAACATCCCCAGTCAGATAACATTAACGGTACTGAACATCCCCATTCAGATAACATTAACTGTACTGAACATCTCCATTCAGATAACATTAACTGTACTGAACATCCCCATTCAGATAACATTAACTGTACTGAACATCTCCATTCAGATAACGGTACTGAACATCTCCATTCAGATAACATTAACTGTACTGAACATCCCCATTCAGATAACATTAACTGTACTGAACATCTCCATTCAGATAACATTAACTGTACTGAACATCTCCATTCAGATAACATTAACTGTACTGAACATCCCCATTCAGATAACATTAACTGTACTGAACATCCCCATTCAGATAACATTAACTGTACATCCCCATTCAGATAACATTAACTGTACTGAACATCCCCATTCAGATAACATTAACGGTACTGAACATCTCCATTCAGATAACTGTACTGAACATCCCCATTCAGATAACATTAACTGTACTGAACATCCCCATTCAGATAACATTAACTGTACATCCCCATTCAGATAACATTAACTGTACTGAACATCCCCATTCAGATAACATTAACGGTACTGAACATCCCCATTCAGATAACATTAACTGTACTGAACATCCCCATTCAGATAACTGTACTGAACATCTCCATTCAGATAACATTAACTGTACTGAACATCCCCATTCAGATAAAATTAACTGACTGCATTGGGCTTCATGCTGGAATCTTTGTAACATCTCGCATTTGGGTGTCTTTGTTGAATGTTTCCTCAACTAGAATGTGGCACAATTTGGTACGACTTCCAATTTGTTTCGAGAAGACAACATATTCGAACTATTAATGTATGCCAGGATGCTCTGATGACAACTTCGGCATTTCTGCATATATGTAACTGCTTTGGTGATTACATGCTAAGCACAGGTACCACATCATTGTAGGAACTGCTGACAAATGCAGAGCCCTGTTGCCATCTCTCGTTGAAAACTGGATATTGAACACGATTGACGCGAGATCTCCCGTATAATGAGTAAAATAGTTTATGTACTGTCAAATAGTGCAGTAACGAACTGAACCGAGGGCCTACCTAGTGTTTCAGTGAAGGCATCCTCTCGCCATAATGGAGCGTCTCAATTCCAGTTAGCTTCATATAGCTGCTTGGTTTTTTTGTGGATTAAAGTCGCACCGACAGTTATGTCATAATATGGCGGATCTCCTACCAATATTGGTGTAGCAAGTCTTCCGAGTCTGTGATAAAAACATTGCACAAAGCTAAAATTAAACCATGCAAGACTCCCAAGTTCCTCGCTGAGCTGTCTTACAAGTACAGGACACAAGGGTGAAGTATCGATACTCGAGGGGGATTAGAACTTACAACGGCGAGGGTCAAGTAATGTAGTGTGCGAGGCAATCTTAAGCCACTCTGGAGGCTAGTCGACAGGGATTAGAACTTACAACGGCGAGGGTCAAGTAATGTAGTGTGCGAGGCAATCTTAAGCCATTCTGGAGGCTCGTCAATTCAGTTGTGTTTTTTGCTTTCAATGAGTGTCAGTGGTATTCTAGCATACACTTTACGAGTTTAATACAGATGAACAGTCTTCGAGACGATATGATAGGTCTCCGTCTATATTTGTGTCCGGACTATACATGATTGTTCATGCAGTCCGATGATGATGATTGGGCTTATTTACCCTCTGCGATATGTGGTTGAGTGATCTATGTGGTTGAGACCACTAAGATGTTAGTTAACAATAATGTTTTATACTAAGGTGGTTATTTGGTGTGCGTTAGTAATATTATTTGAATGCACAACCCGGCAATAGACTAGGTTACATGCACCAAAATCTATAGGATCAGTCCATAGACTAGGTTACATGCACCAAAATCTATAGGATCAGTCCATAGACTAGGTTACATGCACCAAAATCTATAGGATCAGTTCATAGACTAGGTTACATGCACCAAAATCTATAGGATCAGTCCATAGACTAGGTTACATGCACCAAAATCTATAGGATCAGTCCATAGACTAGGTTACATGCACCAAAATCTATAGGATCAGTCCATAGACTAGGTTACATGCACCAAAATCTATAGGATCAGTCCATAGACTAGGTTACAATCACCACAATCTATAGGATCAGTCCATAGACTAGGTTACAATCACCACAATCTATAGGATCAGTCCATAGACTAGGTTACAAATCTATAGGATCAGTCCATAGACTAGGTTACATGCACCAAAATCTATAGGATCAGTCCATAGACTAGGTTACATGCACCAAAATCTATAGGATCAGTCCATAGACTAGGTTACATGCACCAAAATCTATAGGATCAGTCCATAGACTAGGTTACATGCACCAAAATCTATAGGATCAGTCCATAGACTAGGTTACATGCACCAAAATCTATAGGATCAGTCCATAGACTAGGTTACAAGCACCGAAATCTATAGGATCAGTCCATAGACTAGGTTACAAGCACCGAAATCTATAGGATCAGTCCATAGACTAGGTTACAAGCACCACAATATATAGGATCAGTCCATAGACTAGGTTACAATAACCACAATCTATAGGATCAGTCCATAGACTAGGTTACAAGCACCAAAATCTATAGAATCGGTCCATAGACTAGGTTACAATAACCACAATCTATAGAATCAGTCCATAGACTAGGTTACAAGCACCACAATCTATAGGATCAGTCCATAGACTAGGCTATAAGCACCACAATCTATAGGATCAGTCCATAGACTAGGTTACAAGCACCACAATCTATAGGATCAGTCCATAGACTAGGCTATAAGCACCACAATCTATAGGATCAGTCCATAGACTAGGTTACAATCACCACAATCTATAGGATCAGTCCATAGACTAGGTTACAATCACCACAATCTATAGGATCAGTCCATAGCACAATCTATAGGATCAGTCCATAGACTAGTCTATAAGCACCACAATCTATAGGATCAGTCCATAGACTAGGCTATAAGCACCAACATATATAGGATCAGTCCATAGACTAGGCTATAAGCACCAAAATCTATAGGATCAGTCCATAAGCACCAAAATCTATAGGATCAGTCCATAGACCAGGTTACAAGCACCACAATCTATAGGATCAGTCCATCAACTAGGCTATACGCACCAACATATATAGGATCAGTCCATAGACTAGGCTATAAGCACCAAAATGTATAGGATCAGTCCATAGACTAGGTTACAATCACCACAATCTATAGGATCAGTCCATAGACTAGTCTATAAGCACGCATAGACTAGGTTACAAGCACCAACATCTATAGGATCAGTCCATAGACTAGGCTATAAGCACCACAATCTATAGGGTCAGTCCATAGACTAGGCTATAAGCACCAAAATCTATAGGATCAGTCCATAGACTAGGCTATACGCACCACAATCTATAGGATCAGTCCATAGACTAGGTTACAAGCACCAACATCTATATGATCAGTCCATAGACTAGGCTAGAAGCACCACAATCTATAGGATCAGTCCATAGACTAGGTTACAAGCACCAACATCTATAGGATCAGTCCATAGACTAGGTTACAAGCACCAACATCTATAGGATCAGTCCATAGACTAGGTTACAAGCACCACAATCTATAGGATCAGTCCATAGACTAGGTTACAAGCACCAACATCTATAGGATCAGTCCATAGACTAGGTTACAATCACCACAATCTATAGGATCAGTCCATAGACTAGTCTATAAGCACCACAATCTATAGGATCAGTCCATAGACTAGGTTACAATCACCACAATCTATAGGATCAGTCCATAGACTAGTCTATAAGCACCACAATCTATAGGATCAGTCCATAGACTAGGCTATAAGCACCAACATATATAGGATCAGTCCATAGACTAGGCTATAAGCACCAAAATCTATAGGATCAGTCCATATACCAGGTTACAAGCACCACAATCTATAGGATCAGTCCATAGACTAGGCTATAAGCACCAACATATATAGGATCAGTCCATAGACTAGGCTATAAGCACCAAAATGTATAGGATCAGTCCATAGACTAGGTTACAATCACCACAATCTATAGGATCAGTCCATAGACTAGTCTATAAGCACCAACATCTATAGGATCAGTCCATAGACTAGGTTACAAGCACCAAAATCTATAGGATCAGTCCATAAGCACCAAAATCTATAGGATCAGTCCATAGACTAGGTTACAAGCACCAACATCTATAGGATCAGTCCATAGACTAGGCTATAAGCACCACAATCTATAGGATCAGTCCATAGACTAGGCTATAAGCACCAAAATCTATAGGATCAGTCCATAGACTAGGCTATACGCACCAAAATCTATAGGATCAGTCCATAGACTAGGTTACAAGCACCAACATCTATAGGATCAGTCCATAGACTAGGCTATAAGCACCACAATCTATAGGATCAGTCCATAGACTAGGTTACAAGCACCAACATCTATAGGATCAGTCCATAGACTAGGTTACAAGCACCACAATCTATAGGATCAGTCCAGACTAGGTTACAAGCACCAACATCTATAGGATCAGTCCATAGACTAGGCTGCAATCACCAAAATCTATAGGATCAGTCCATCAACTAGGCTACAAGCACCAACATATATAGGATCAGTCCATAGACTAGGTTACGAGCACCAAAATCTATAGGATCAGTCCATAGACTAGGTTACAATAACCAAAATCTATATTTATGCACCAAACTGCGAACACACGCCACCTGGTAATTACTTTCTTAAAGTTACACTTACAGTTCACAGTGTGGATTATTGGCCCCGGATAAAGACAATTAATGTGTTTATTGAAAATTGAAAGGAACAATTGGCATTGATTTATGTCCGATGACACAGACTATTTGTTCAGCAATTTTCCCCTAGAATACGTCATTATCATTTTGCTATTCGATACTCAGACGTTCTTCCGAGTACTCGTTGCCATCGTTACTATATCCGTGTTCTAATAGTACATACAGTAGATACCATATTGACAGGCCATACTTGCGACATACATCTGAACTTTCCTTTGCTTGAACGATCAATAAGTAACACAATGAACAGCTTCATTTAATTTTTACAGGAACTATGAATAGTCCTTAATAAACATGTGGATGATGTACTACATAGTAACACAGATAAAACAAGTCTACATGAATCCATGAATGAATGCAGTGATCTGTTAATGAAACAACACTCGATGAATGATTTCCCCTTACTTGTCTTGACATGATTTCAACCGGGGTAGAATAGAACTACTGAGTGCTGGACATCCGGACATGCTTTCAACCGGGGTAGAGTAGAACTACTGAGTGCTGGACATCCGGACATGCTTTCAACCGGGGTAGAGTAGAACTACTGAGTGCTGGACATCCGGACATGCTTTCAACCGGGGTAGAGTAGAACTACTGAGTGCTGGACATCCGGACATGCTTTCAACCGGGGTAGAGTAGAACTACTGAGTGCTGGACATCCGGACATGCTTTCAACCGGGGTAGAGTAGAACTACTGAGTGCTGGACATCCGGACATGCTTTCAACCGGGGTAGAGTAGAACTACTGAGTGCTGGACATCCGGACATGCTTTCAACCGGGGTAGAGTAGAACTACTGAGTGCTGGACATCCGGACATGCTTTCAACCGGGGTAGAGTAGAACTACTGAGTGCTGGACATCCGGTCATGCTTTCAACCGGGGTAGAGTAAAACTACTGAGTGCTGGACATCCGGTCATGCTTTCAACCGGGGTAGAGTAAAACTACTGAGTGCTGGACATCCGGACATGCTTTCAACCGGGGTAGAGTAGAACTACAGAGTGCTGGACATCCGTACATGCTTTCAACTGGGGTAGAGTAGAACTACAGAGTGCTGGACATCCGTACATGCTTTCAACCGGGGTAGAGTGGATCTCCGGACATGCTTTCAGCCGGGGTAGTGTAGAACTACCAGTCTCCCTGTGAGCATTGTAAGACAAGATAGCTCACTAGCAGAAGGATTGTGCATACAAGGTTTATCCGTTGGTACCTAGTGAGACGGTAATATATTCCTTTTTAAAATGATATTCTTTGTATGATTATGACATTTCATTCTTTGTGTTCGTGGTTATCAAAATGTTCCACAATAGGAAGTGATGTATCCCATTTGGAGCCGTAACAAACAAAAATAGAAATGGGTATTCATTGGGACACATGAGCAACTTGCAAAACCACAAAGTAGATTTTTTAAAAATATAATGTTAAAAACATGAAGTGCCACAATTCCAGATTGCAGGTCAACACTCAAACGTTGCATGAAATTACCCCCAAGAAACAACATCAAAAAAATTTAATTGGTAGTAACCCAACTTCAGGAGGGTGCCAAGGTTAGTGGACAATTTGGTATTTGGACGCAAGTTCACGACTACCAGACAACAAACATAAACCCCATGCATCTGCCGTGCTATACACCCAACTTAAAACAGGTTAAATACGTCATTCGGCTCAGAAATGATAAGTGCTGTATCAGCTAACATATAAGTAAAACACTCAAGCAGTACCGTACTACGATTGGCTGATTCCCCGATAGCTCAACCAATCAGAAAGCTCAGGACTGGTCGACATGGAAGAGTACAGAACTCTGGTTCAACCAATGTGACACGGATATTTTCATTTGGCTCAACCAATCAGATTGTTAATGACTGACTGACTTACAGAGCTACGAGTGTCACAACCTCGAAACCATTATAGTATTCATACAAAATCCCATTGTTCAGTTGCACTAGACAGTTTAGAGCAATTGGATTATGGGGTGTAGTGCTTGAATACACAAACTGCATTACAAGTCGCAAGGGCTTTAATTATTTGGGCATTTACTGTGCACTTCCAGGCTAATCGGTCAACATTTTGATCTCTTTACCAAACTCTATCTGCCGTGTGTGTCAAACACACCTGAGGTAATAGTTCCACCCGACAGCTCGCCAATAGAGATCCAACCAGAATTGAATAGTGAGTGATGAACGGATTCTCTGTACAGCAACATAACACTGCTTGTAAGGATCCTAGTTCATTGTCCTTGTATCCGCCCGGGCTCTCAGTCAGGTTTCAATATTAAGATTACACGTCCGTGAAATGAATCATCCCGACAGATCGTTCGCATCAAATAAGTCCTGGTCGTACTTTTCTGCCTGAACAATGTGTCCACCAAAATATCTACCATTTAAAGATTGACATCCTTTTTCAACTTCTGAAAAGAAGAATGATGAGATAATATAAGTGTATGTGATTATCCCACACTATATGTATTACTCATATCATGGCCTAGCCCTAAGTTAGATCTTCAATGAATGCAGAACTGTGGTTGCTATATTATGGAGAAGCTTGGTGACTCAGGTCCCAAGTTCCCTTTACATAAATGTAGTCTAGAACATGGAATAACTTCTCCCTCTGCAGAAAGTAGGGATATGTTAGGAAGTACAAGGAGGCTCTCTCTCAATATCTTCCTCTAGTTTACATGAAGAGTTATAATTGACTGGAGCCAAGGATTCTAGTTTATGCATATAGTTGTAATTGACAGGAGCCAAGGATTCTAGTTTATGCATATAGTTGTAATTGACTGGAGCCAAGGATTCTAGT
>JABXNX010000165.1:35335-65901 GCA_014843695.1 Archivesica marissinica
ACCAGTAAACTAGCAGTACATCCAATGGTTACTGCCACTAGTTATCTCAAACAATCTCTACACGTACCAATAAACTACCAGTATGTACCAGTAAACTACCAAAACACAGTACATCAAGTGGTTACTGCCACTAGTTATCTCAAACATTCTATACACGTACCAGTAAACTACCAGTAAACTACCAGTACATCCAGTGGTTACTGACACTAGTTATCTCAAACATTCTCTACACGTACCAATAAACTACCAGTATGTACCAGTAAACTACCAGTAAACTACCAGTATGTACCAGTAAACTACCAGTAAACTACCAGTACATCCAGTGGTTACTGATACTAGTTATCTCAAACATTCCCCGCATGTACCAATAAACTACCAGTATGTACCAGTAAACTACCAGTAAACTAGCAGTACATCCAGTGGTTACTGATACTAGTTATCTCAAACATTCTCCGCATGTACCAGTAAACTACCAGTATGTACCAGTAAACTACCAGTACATCCAGTGGTTACTGCCACTAGTTATCTCAAACATTCTCTACACGTACCAATAAACTACCAGTATGTACCAGTAAACTACCAGTAAACTACCAGTATGTACCAGTAAACTACCAGTAAACTACCAGTACATCCAGTGGTTACTGATACTAGTTATCTCAAACATTCCCCGCATGTACCAATAAACTACCAGTATGTACCAGTAAACCACCAGTAAACTAGCAGTACATCCAGTGGTTACTGATACTAGTTATCTCAAACATTCTCCGCATGTACCAGTAAACTACCAGTATGTACCAGTAAACTACCAGTAAACTAGCAGTACATCCAGTGGTTACTGCCACTAGTTATCTCAAACATTCTCTACACGTACCAATAAACTACCAGTATGTACCAGTAAACTACCAGTACATCCAGTGGTTACTGCCACTAGTTATCTCAAACATTCTCTACACGTACCAATAAACTACCAGTATGTACCAGTAAACTACCAGTAAACTACCAGTACATCCAGTGGTTACTGATACTAGTTATCTCAAACATTCTCCGCATGTACCAGTAAACTACCAGTATGTACCAGTAAAACTAGCAGTACATCTAGTGGTTACTGCCACTAGTTATCCCAAACATTTCTACACGTACCAATAAATACCGTATCTGTAACGTAAACTACAGTAAACTACCAGTACATCCAGTGGTTACTGAACTAGTTATCTCAAACATTCTCTACACGCACCAATAAACTACCAGTATGTACCAGTAAACTACGTAAAAAGCAGTACATCCAGTGTTACTGATACTAGTTATCTCAAACATTCTCCGCATGTACCAATAAACTACCAGTATACCAGTAAACTACCATATGTACCAGTAAACTACCAAACACAGTACATCCAGTGGTTACTGACACTAGTTATCTCAAACATTCTCTACACGTACCAAAACACATAAACTACCAGTATGTACCAGTAAACTACCAGTACATCCAGTGGTTACTGATACTAGTTATCTCAAACATTCTCTACACGTACCAATAAACTACCAGTATGTACCAGTAAACTACCAGTAAACTAGCAGTACATCCAGTGGTTACTGACACTAGTTATCTCAAACATTCTCTACACGTACCAATAAACTACCAGTATGTACCAGTAAACTACCAGTAAACTACCAGTACATCCAGTGGTTACTGATACTAGTTATCTCAAACATTCTCCGCATGTACCAGTAAACTACCAGTATGTACCAGTAAACTACCAGTAAACTAGCAGTACATCCAGTGGTTACTGCCACTAGTTATCTCAAACATTCTCTACACGTACCAATAAACTACCAGTATGTACCAGTAAACTACCAGTACATCCAGTGGTTACTGATACTAGTTATCTCAAACATTCTCCGCATGTACCAGTAAACTACCAGTATGTACCAGTAAACTACCAGTAAACTAGCAGTACATCCAGTGGTTACTGCCACTAGTTATCTCAAACATTCTCTACACGTACCAATAAACTACCAGTATGTACCAGTAAACTACCAGTACATCCAGTGGTTACTGCCACTAGTTATCTCAAACATTCTATACACGTACCAGTAAACTACCAGTAAACTACCAGTACATCCAGTGGTTACTGACACTAGTTATCTCAAACATTCTCTACATGTACCAATAAACTACCAGTATGTACCAGTAAACTACCAGTAAACTACCAGTAAACTACCAGTACATCCAGTGGTTACTGATACTAGTTATCTCAAACATTCTCTACACGCACCAATAAACTACCAGTATGTACCAGTAAACTAACAGTAAACTAGCAGTACAGCCAGTGGTTACTGATACTAGTTATCTCAAACATTCTCCGCATGTACCAATAAACTACCAGTATGTACCAGTAAACTACCAGTAAACTAGCAGTACATCCAGTGGTTACTGATACTATTTATCTCAAACATTCTCTACACATACCAATAAACTACCAGTATGTACCAGTAAACTACCAGTATGTACCAGTAAACTACCAGTATGTACCAGTAAACTACCAGTACATCCAGTGGTTACTGATACTAGTTATCTCAAACATTCTCCGCATGTACCAATAAACTACCAGTATGTACCAGTAAACTACCAGTAAACTAGCAGTACATCCAGTGGTTACTGACACTAGTTATCTCAAACATTCTCTACACGTACCAATAAACTACCAGTATGTACCAGTAAACTACCAGTAAACTACCAGTACATCCAGTGGTTACTGACACTAGTTATCTCAAACATTCTCTACACGTACCAATAAACTACCAGTATGTACCAGTAAACTACCAGTACATCCTGGTTACCCACTAGTTACTCACATTCTCTACACGTACCATAAACTACCAGTATATACAGTAAACTACCAGTACATCCAGTGGTTACTGCCACTAGTTATCTCAAACATTCTCTACACGTACCAATAAACTACCAGTATGTACCAGTAAACTACCAGTAAACTACCAGTACATCCAGTGGTTACTGATACTAGTTATCTCAAACATTCTCCGCATGTACCAGTAAACTACCAGTATGTACCAGTAAACTACCAGTAAACTAGCAGTACATCCAGTGGTTACTGCCACTAGTTATCTCAAACATTCTCTACACGTACCAATAAACTACCAGTATGTACCAGTAAACTAGCAGTACATCCAGTGGTTACTGATACTAGTTATCTCAAACATTCTCTACACGCACCAATAAACTACCAGTATGTACCAGTAAACTACCAGTAAACTAGCAGTACATCCAGTGGTTACTGATACTAGTTATCTCAAACATTCTCTACACGTACCAATAAACTACCAGTATGTACCAGTAAACTACCAGTATGTACCAGTAAACTACCAGTATGTACCAGTAAACTACCAGTAAACTAGCAGTACATCCAGTGGTTACTGCCACTAGTTATCTCAAACATTCTCTACACGTACCAATAAACTACCAGTATGTACCAGTAAACTAGCAGTACATCCAGTGGTTACTGACACTAGTTATCTCAAACATTCTCTACACGTACCAATAAACTACCAGTATGTACCAGTAAACTACCAGTACATCCAGTGGTTACTGATACTAGTTATCTCAAACATTCTCTACATGTACCAATAAACTACCAGTATGTACCAGTAAACTACCAGTAAACTACCAGTACATCCAGTGGTTACTGATACTAGTTATCTCAAACATTCTCCACATGTACCAGTAAACTACCAGTATGTACCAGTAAACTACCAGTAAACTAGCAGTATGTACCAGTAAACTACCAGTAAACTACCAGTACATCCAGTGGTTACTGATACTAGTTATCTCAAACATTCTCCGCATGTACCAATAAACTACCAGTATGTACCAGTAAACTACCAGTAAACTAGCAGTATGTACCAGTATACTACCAGTAAACTACCAGTATGTACCAGTAAACTACTAGTACATCCTGTGGTTACTGATACTAGTTATCTCAAACATTCTCCGCATGTACCAATAAACTACCAGTATGTACCAGTAAACTACCAGTATGTACCAGTAAACTACCAGTAAACTACCAGTACATCCAGTGATTACTGCCACTAGTTATCTCAAACATTCTCTACATGTACCAATAAACTACCAGTATGTACCAGTAAACTAGCAGTATGTACCAGTAAACTACCAGTAAACTACCAGTAAACTACCAGTAAACTACCAGTAAACTACCAGTACATCCAGTGGTTACTGATACTAGTTATCTCAAACATACTCCGCATGTACCAATAAACTACCAGTATGTACCAGTATGTACCAGTAAACTACCAGTATGTACCAATAAACTACCAGTACATCCAGTGGTTACTGCCACTAGTTATCTCAAACATTCTCTACACGTACCAATAAACTACCAGTATGTACCAGTAAACTACCAGTAAACTAGCAGTACATCCAGTGGTTACTGCCACTAGTTATCTCAAACATTCTCTACACATACCAATAAACTACCAGTAGGTACCAGTAAACTACCAGTAAACTAGCAGTACATCCAGTGGTTACTGCCACTAGTTATCTCAAACATTCTCTACACATACCAATAAACTACCAGTAGGTACCAGTAAACTACCAGTAAACTACCAGTACATCCAGTGGTTACTGATACTAGTTATCTCAAACATTCTCTGCCATGTACCTGTAAACTACCAGTATGTACCAGTAAACTAGCAGTACATCCAGTGGTTACTGCCACTAGTTATCTCAAACATTCTCTACACGTACCAATAAACTACCAGTATGTACCAGTAAACTACCAGTACATCCAGTGGTTACTGCCACTAGTTATCTCAAACATTCTATACACGTACCAATAAACTAGCAGTACATCCAATGGTTACTGATACTAGTTATCTCAAACATTCTCTGCATGTACCAGTAAACTACCAGTATGTACCAGTAAACTACCAGTAAACTACCAGTACATCCAGTGGTTACTGATACTAGTTATCTCAAACATTCTCCGCATGTACCAATAAACTACCAGTATGTACCAGTAAACTACCAGTAAACTACCAGTATGTACCAGTAAACTACCAGTACATCCAGTGGTTACTGATACTAGTTATCTCAAACATTCTCCGCATGTACTAGTAAACTACCAGTATGTACCAGTAAACTACCAGTAAACTACCAGTACATCCAGTGGTTACTGATACTAGTTATCTCAAACATTCTCTACACGTACCAATAAACTACCAGTATGTACCAGTAAACTAGCAGTACATCCAGTGGTTACTGCCACTAGTTATCTCAAACATTCTCTACACGTACCAATAAACTACCAGTATGTACCAGTAAACTACCAGTACATGCAGTGGTTACTGATACTAGTTATCTCAAACATTCTCCGCATGTACCAGTAAACTAGTATGCTTATCAATTTTAATATAATAAAACAACGAATACTTGATATGTATCATCAACAGTGGTATTCATCAATCAATAACTCTACTCGTCTTGAAACGTATAACTTGTTTAAACATGAATTTCAGTTAGAAAAATATCTCGACATTATACTAGAACCTAAATTTAGAATATCTTTAACCAAGTTCCGGACCTCATCCCATGACCTAGCAATAGAACGAGGTCGTTACACAAACGTACCACGGAATGAACATATCTGTATACATTGTAATTATAGAATGATTGAAAGCGAGTATCATTTTCTTCTTATTTGTCCTAAATTTAGAAATTTAAGAAAAAAATATCTGAAATGCTACTATTATACTTGGCCTACCAAACAAAGGTTTATTACCTTACTTACACAAACTAATAGGAAAATTGTTCAAAACCTGTCCAAATTTATATATTACGCAAATTTAGTAAGAAATTAATTTTTTTTTTTAAACATCATAATCATCTATGCTCTTCTGAAAATGTATCCATGTCTTTCCATTGTACTTTGTTTATATATGTATTCTTTGCTATAAGTATGTTGTCATATTTAATGCAATAAATTTATTGAATTGAATGTACCAGTAAACCACCAGTAAGCTAGCAGTACATCCAGTGGTCACTGACACTAGTTATCTCAAACATTCTCTACACGTACCAATAAACTACCAGTATGTACCAGTAAACTACCAGTAAACTAGCAGTACATCCAGTGGTTACTGCCACTAGTTATCTCAAACATTCTCTACACGTACCAATAAACTACCAGTATGTACCAGTAAACTACCAGTAAACTAGCAGTACATCCAGTGGTTACTGCCACCAGTTATCTCAAACATTCTCTACACATACCAATAAACTACCAGTATGTACCAGTAAACTACCAGTAAACTACCAGTACATCCAGTGGTTACTGATACTAGTTATCTCAAACATTCTCCGCATGTACCAGTAAACTACCAGTATGTACCAGTAAACCACCAGTAAACTACCAGTACATCCAGTGGTTACTGATACTAGTTATCTCAAACATTCTCCGCATGTACCAATAAACTACCAGTATGTACCAGTAAACTACGAGTACATCCAGTGGTTACTGCCACTAGTTATCTCAAACATTCTATACACGTACCAATAAACTACCAGTACATCCAGTGGTTACTGATACTAGTCATCTCAAACATTCTCCGCATGTACCAATAAACTACCAGTATGTACCAGTAAACTAGCAGTACATCCAGTGGTTACTGACACTAGTTATCTCAAACATTCTCTACACGTACCAATAAACTACCAGTATGTACCAGTAAACTACCAGTACATCCAATGATTACTGATATCCAGTGGATGTGGGATTGTGGTGTAGTGGGATTGTGGTGTAGTGAGTGGTAGTGGGATTGTGGCATAGTAGTAGTGGGATTGTGGCATAGTGGTAGTGGGATTGTGGTGTAGTGGGATTGTGGTGTAGTGGTAGTGGGATTGTGGTGTAGTGGGATTGTGCCATAATGGTAGTGGGATTGTGGTGTAGTGGGATTGTGGTGTAGTGGGATTGTGGTGTAGTTGGATTGTGGTGTAGTGGGATTGTGGTGTAGTGGGATTGTGGTGTAGTGGTAGTGGCATTGTGGTGCAGTGGTAGTTGGATTGTTGAGTGGTGACAATACCAACATACAGTAAGTAACTTAACAAGGTCTTACTTGGCAACAACTTCTTCCACTGCTGAGGTTGCAGGCTGAAACACCCGGAGTGCTTCAAATGCCTTAATCAGCTTCTCTATAGTAGCCATCTTCTAGTAACACGGCTTATCTAGCAGTCAGATGGTGTTCCGCCGATCAATTTCCATTTTCTTTCCTCAATCAAGTATACCTCACTGTGAAGAAAAGGATTCATTAGCAACGGCTGTAACTGTTATTGGTAAAACCTGTGGTACAACACATTGGTTTCTTGTACAATAGCAATTATCATTTAGAAACACACAATTATTTTGTTAGATTGCATTAAAAAAGTATTCTTATCTCAATCATATTAAACGTGTTTGCACAAAGGCAGTGACTTCTCGCTGGTTTAGGAGTGATGAGAGTCTGGGTCAAGACATTATCTACATTTCTAGGAAATAAATGATGATCCGGTGCATATGCATAATGTAGTCATTAGAGCACTATTCTATAGTAGGATGGCCAAATGCGAAAATCAACAAAAAAGTTTTGTGGTTTTGAACCTGCAAACATTTGTCCAGACCCTAAGCATATGTGGCCAACTATAGCCTATAGGTGTATCATTGATGTGTGTTTTATGCAATATTTTAGCTGTTTAGAACATATTGCTTCCTCTTGCTATTTTTATAACTATAGTATCAGTGACAGCTAAATGGCATATGTTCATATCGGAATGTACATATGTGCCATGTCCATATTGCGCTCAGAATCCATTCTGGTGAATTATGTACCAGTATATACCTGAACACAAGGTGGCATCCGAAAATATTGTATCCGAATATTATTTCACAATGTAATTATAATATGCAAGCAATTCATCCATTCCAACATCAAATCGCACATATAGGTACAAACGTGTGTTGTTTATTTATAAGAGTACGCATCCTATATATTGCCATCAGTAAAATAATACAAAAATTCATAAAATTTACTACAAACCAACCTACACCGGAAGTCACGTGAGAGCAAACTACGATAAAATCTGTTGCAGCAAACGTTCTGACACACTTGACTTGACTTTGTATAATCTGCCTCTTATAGGCACCTCTCATAAGAGCACATAGGAATGTGTTGTATATTCTGACAATAAAAACTTATAAACTTGTAAGCTTGTAACAGTAACCATTTGTATAGAAAAACACAAAATAATATATATATATATATCATATGAAGTAGACAATGCACACATTAGCAATTTGATAGACTAGACTTGATTTGAATAGAGTGATTGGCGTAGATGCGTAATTGCATAGTAAGCATTGCTGGCCAGTTTATATATTCCAGCATCTCTTGAAAATCCTAGTAGAATTTTTAAGAGTTCATTTTCCGATCTGGGGGGTTGGCTCCCTATGTCTTGTATTCTCTGGTAGACTGGTAGAAGTGCCGAGCATCTTGTTAGTTGTAGGGCTGGGCATCTGAGTAGCATATGTGCAGAATCTTCAGGCTCAAGTAGGCAAAGGCGGCAGTTTGGGCTTTCTTTGTAGAATGTGGCTCTATGTTTCTGCAGTGTGAATGTTTCTGTTAGGATTCTGGCTTGAAGTCTTGCTCTGTCAACAGCATATGGGTTCATTTCAACATGTTCCCATGATGGTATTTCCTGGTGAATTAGCTGGAGTGTGGGTTTCTCTTTAGCAGCTGTTTCAAGTTCCTCTTTCCAGAACATGTGTACTGTTTTCTTTATCAGTCTTTTCCATGTATTGTATTTCATCGGATTTTGTATAACATCATGGGGAGATGGTAAACCATACTTGAATGTCAGCTTTACAATTGAGATGAACCATGAGTTGGATGATAATTCTTTAGTGGCTAGTTGACGAATGCATATTTGGTGTAAAATTGATGAGCTATCGTTGATGATTTTCCCAAAGAATGTTAATGTTCGGATATCAAGTGTGCCTTCTGCTGTCGTTGAGTGGAATAGAAGATAAGGTGCCTCGTTTGCAGTTCTTTGAGGAAGAGCTTGTATTCTTTTCAGGAGGTCTCTGTATGCAGTTTCAAGTAGGGTCTTCTGTTTTTCAGTTACTATTAGGGACTCAAGACCGTATAGTAATCTGGGTATAATGTATAGATCAATCATGCGTTTCAAACAGGCATTGGTGAGTCCGGTGGTGCCATGGAAACCTGCTTTCATGAGACTGTAGGATTTTCTTCGTGCCTCAGTAATGCGGTCTTGTATCGTGTCTGGGCTTGTGGTACAGGATGCATATCTGTTTATCCCCAAGTGTGTTAGAACTTTGGCTGGTACTACTTCTGTTTCTCCTAATACCCATGAGTGTGATGTATTTCCTGAATTGTCATTGTATACAATGATTCTTGTTTTCATGTAGTATTGATGAGCTATTGATAGTAGTCTTTGGAGATCAACAGGGTTATCAGCAAGGAGTAGTATATCATCGGCACATGTTGGTGTAGCGATGAAGAATATGCCAATGTGGCAGCCTGCTGTGCTCTTCCGTGCTAGTTCGATGACAGACTCGATGAAATCTTTGTAATTTTTGGTTGAAAGGATTTTCCCTTGGCCTACCCCTTGGTTGATACAGAACGATTCACTGTATTGTCCATTCAGTTTGACACATATTCTGGTATTCTCCAATAGATTTGTGTGAGCTTTCCAGTATGCAAAGGGTTTCTTTAGAAATATTCTCGTTGCCAGCGAGTCCTGCCATACAACGTCAAAAGCTTTCTGTGTATCAAGACTTGCAATAAAGATTGGTTTATTTGTATCAATACTTTCTGCAATAGCTTCTGTGGTGATGAGTGATGCCATGACTGGGGACCGCCCTTTAGTGAAACCAAACTGCAGAGGGTCAGTTGAGTCACCGCTAACTTCTCTGAGGTCAATGATGTGCTCGTAGACCTTCGCGAGTATGGGGGATAATACTATACCTCTGCTGTTATTTGGATCTAGAAGGTCCTTGCCTTTTTTGCCTACTGGTGTAAGGACTCATCAGGTTGAATGCCTTCATGTAATGCTTTAGAGAACAGTGCTGCTAAGGGTTGAAGGATGTGGGGTATAGACATTTTTAAGTGTTCCGCTGTGAGTCCTCGCTTGTCTGCAGGTTTGCCATTGTTTAGACGTTTGATTGCTTTTTCTGTCTCAGCCGTAGTAACTGGTGGAGTATTTCTATACGGCTTGGTGAGTTTGTTGAGGCTAGTTATGGCTTCTTTGTTCTTACTTATTCTTGACAAGTGTTTTTGGTCATATTGTGGATGGATTTGTTGGAAGGTTCCTAGTTTATGGAAATGAGAGGCCCAAGCCTTCAAAACCATCTTTTGGTCTTGTATCACGTGATCTTCTATTCGTAATGCTCCTACTGTTTTCTGTCGGGTGTTTCTCTGTTTTGCCACTAACTTGTAGAAGAGGACATCTTTGTCAGTTTCAGTTTGCATCAGTTGCGTGTAAAGACTTTTTCTTTCCTTTGCTCTTTCCATTCTGATGGCTTGTCTCAATGATTTTTTGGCAGCTTTGAGAGTGAGATGGTTAGCAGTTTTTTCTTTCCCTATCTTCATTTGTTTGAATATCCTCCTACACTCCTCCAATTTCTGCTTGATGCTATGTGAGATGGGAATCTTGGATCGTCTTTTAGATTTTTGTTTTTGCTTTTCTGAAGATTCTTCCCCACATAGTATAAGACAAGAGGTGATTTGATCATGTAGGCACTCCATGCTTTCAGTGGTGTTTATTTTGCCAAGATTTTTTAAGGTCATATCTTTGTATTTGTTTATATCTACTTTGTCCCATTTGATTCTTCTCTGGATTGGTGGATCATCTCTCTGTGGCAAGCTTGGGCTACTCAGTACTACATCAATAATACCGTGTATTGGTAGGTGAGTGGAAGTGCTAGTGGCAAATGGATGTGGTCGCTTTACTTCCAGGGTATTTGGGTGAGAGCATAGAATGTAGTCTAGATGTCGACTGCTGCCATTATAGGAGAAGAATGTGTGTTCATTAGGATAGTCATGAGGAAGATATAGGTCCACTTCATCGAGAAATTGTTTTAGAATACTGTCATGTGGATATCTAGGTGTGGTTACCGATCCATTCATGTCTCCTCCAAATATGATGATATGGCCTTGAAACTTTTTGATGATCTCGTAAATTTGGTCTAGATGATTGGGGTAGTTTGTTTTAAACTCTATTGACCCTTGAGCTGGCATTTATGATACATAATGGCAGGGGAGAGCATTGTAGTGTGATCACATTAAGTCTATCAGATCCATCCTCATGAGTTTCAACAAGGTGGGAGAGTGATTTTTTCCAAAGTATAGCTGTACCATGCTTTCCATGTTTTCTTATGTCATTTGGAGTATAGTCTATACCTTCATCTGTACATTTGATGAAATAATCATGATCAGGGAATAGCTCGGATATGTCATCTGCTTCATAAGACCAAAGCCAGTGTTCCTGGAGTAGTATAAAATCATAGTTATTTTTGTTGTTGAGGGCAAAATGGTTGCTTCTTACGGATTCAATATTGAAGGACAGTATCTGTAGTTTCTCTTTCGTGGAGGCCTTGGCTAGCTGGTTTTGTGGATGAGGCCTATTTTCTCTAAAAAAGAATAATCTTTTGTGATGTTCGGAGTGGTCTCAACTGGCTTATGTGTGTCATTTACTCTCAGTTCATTTGATTCTGTCTCTAGTTCTTTTGGTTTAGTATCGTTCTGTTTTGTAGGATGATGCTCAGAGTTGATCTCCAGGTCTAGGAAATTTTGAATGTTGTCTAGTTTACGTGAGCTGGTTTCGGTGTCAATGAGGTCTTGATGATGATCACATTTAGGTGGATTGATCTCCAAATCTAAGAACTCATGACGGTTATTCCGTTGACCTTGGTGTCGGTTAGGTTTATGTGAACTAATCTCCATATCTATGGTATCCTGACAGTTGCCATGTTTATGTGGGCTTTCCAGATCTATGAGATTTATGAAATCATGAGTGTTGGTAGTATTAGGTCTTTCTGTACAGTCTGTTTTACTTGGGTCAGTAAAACATATTAATGGAGCTTCACTGTGTTTGGATGGTGGCTCAGGCTGACTTCTTCTGTATTTGGACTCTAGTTTGCGGGTCTTGACTTTCAGTCTCTGTATGTGCCTGCTGCTGTTCCTGATGTGAGCTACAGGTAGGTGGAGGTTGAGGGTAGTGACTCCATGGCATATACACTGGACGAGGATTGGGATTATATGGCCTGTGTAGAGGCTGTTTCGAGTTCCACATTGAGGGTGTGAAGTATGGCATTCCGAAGGTGTTGTATGGTGCCTGCATAGGATGTCTATGCGGTGGTAGTTGTGTCTGCATATGGTATCCCGGAGGTGGGGGTGTCTGCATAGGGTATCCTGGAGGTGGAGGTGTCTGCATAGGGTGTCCCGGAAGTGGTGGTGGAGGGTAGTAACTACTGAATGGAGGCTGCGGATAAGTGTTTACTGGTGGGTTGATGACGTATATGGCAGGTGGCCCGGCAATCGTGGCAGGAATAGCAGGGCGAGGGTCTGTGGCATGTGTATTCTGCAAATTACAAAATAGAAGCTCCATGGTTTGGATTCTGTTTTCAAGAAGCCGTATTTTAATGTCATGTTGTAGGCATGATGGAGTGGACTGTAGGTTTGAGTCATATGTCGGTGGTTGAGGTTGAGGAGGTGTTTGAACATGCTTGTTCATTTTATTTTGTATGGATTCAGTTATAGCTTCTTGGGTCTTTAACTTCTCCTCTAGTGTCAATATATAAGCTTCTTGTGATGCTGTTTTCTGAGTATTATGTCGCAGATCCCATTCATTTTGCTTCAGTAGTTTTGCCCTGTGGTCGAGATCTTTCTCCTGTGCTTTTAATGACTTTTCTTTCCTGTGTAACATCTCCTCTTTAAGTTGGGTATCTAGTGGTATGGGAAGTTGATTAGTATGTGGTACCGGCCCTGATACTGTTAGCTGTTTTTTGGGTCGGTCAACTCTTTTGTGTCCCTTGTCATTTTTGGGGGTGGAAGGTTCATTAGGAATGGTCTGTGTCCAAGGTACTTTATCTTCAATATTGTTTACATGAGTGGTCGGAGTCAGTACAGATGGTGCAGATATGCTGGTCACTTGTGGCATTTGCATATACATTTGTGGTGATGGGTCATCATTAATTGTAATTGCAAGTGGTGGTAACCCTGGACTTTGTCCGACCATTTGTTCTGTCTTCTTTTGCACATTGGCTTCATTGATTTGTTCTTGTGTAGGTACTGGATGATGTATTGCAGCCCTTGTTGGTGTATGGGTGACTGCTGTTGCTTGTGCTGTTGTTTGTGGCACATTTTGTTTTAATACACAGTCTGGACATCTATATGTGAGAATAGAATCTTCTTTTGAGTGTTCTAGGTATATATCTTCTGTTATTCCAGGATTACATTTTATGTGTGTCCATTTTTCACATTCACACTCCAGTGCTTTGTCATCTTCAAATACAGCTTTATGGCATTTAACACAGGGTACCTCATTTTCAGCATCGCTCTCTTCGTGAATTGGTTGAATAGCATGTGTATTTTTCCTTGTTGATATTTTTGTTGAGATTTTTAAGCTCTGTTGTCGTGTATCAGTTGGATCGTGTGGCACTTTTGGTTGTCTTTGTCGATTACTTCGCCTTTGTCCGTCATTGATAGCTTCATTTTGGAGAATCTCCAGTTGATATGAGAGGCGTTCCTTAATGCGTATGTTCTCATTTTCTAGCACGGCAGTGTTATTTTTAATATGAGCCTCAAGTATTTCTATAGTTGCTCTGAAGTCTGTGTAATCTTTTCCATTGATCAGGGCTGAGCACTTAGTGTTATACAAATGCACTACAAATGCCCGAGTGCTCTCCTCCACATGGATACAATAATCAAGATCTTTTTGTGATTGATCTTTTCCAGGTCTAATGCTTACATTTTTGTTATTGTATAACTCAATCAGTTTGTTTCTGCATGCAATGTAGGCAGCAGCAGAAAATCTTATGGTGGTGCTATTTGAGTTATTTTTCACATGTATATGCTCATCAGATGCACATTTAATTAGTTTCTTAATAGTGTTGATCTCATTTACACTAAAGTCTCTCATTTGAGGTAAGTCTATTTCAGTTCTACTTGCGTGTCTCCTAGTCAGCATGCTCGTTGTTTGCTTGTGAGTCTCCATCTCTTCTGGGTCAATCACGGGCAGACTAGAAGTTGCTATTTTTCATATGCACACGATGGTTGATAAAATCTAGCTTCACTAATATGTACAGTGATCAATATTCTTTGTATATATACATTTAAATCTGACAAATACAGAATAAATATAGTAATAAATTTTGATTTACAAAAGAATATAACGAAATTTAAAGAACAACGTCTGTAAACAACAACACCGTACACACTAATAATATTAACGGTCTTTCAGATGGGACTTTAAATCGAGGTCTCTTGTCAGTGCTTTACATCGCGCACGTAAAAGACTCTGGAATGGGTCTGTATCAATGAACTATCCTCCAAACATATAAAACGACTAATCTCTTTAGGAGGCGTTGCTCATATGGGCAACCGGTAGCGACGATAAATAGACGTAAAACAAGTAAGCAATATGTTTCCATCTCTTCTTCCATTTACTGAGTAAACAGAGATACGATTTTTAAAATGTACCTCAATGCGACTTAGGGTGGTGATGTCGTCTCATTCATCAGTGAATCACATGAATGTCACCAAAGAGGGTGTCTGTAAACTTCTGGCCGATCTGGATCCACACAAGGCTTCTGGCCCAGACCAATTACCTGCAAGCCTGTTGAAGGAACTTTCATCGGCGCTTGCTCCCATATACGCATTGTTCTTCCAGGTTTCGCTGGACCAAGGCATCATACAAGATGATTGGACAGGTTCCAACGTATCTTCAAAAAGGGCGACAGACGCAAAGCAGAACATTACAGACAGCAACCATAACTCGTAAGACGCTAGATTGTCAGAAAATCAAATTACAGTTCTATGGGGTGCGTGGTAATCTACAATGTTGGACCAGCAGTTTCCTTGAGGACTGCACACAACAAGTGAACCTGAATGACACTTTATCGGACACAGCACCGGTACAGTTCCACAAGGCAACGTCTTAGAACAACTGCTGTTCCTATTTTATATAAATGACCTCCCCAATTATATCTCTTCAAAAGCCATCACTAGTTTATTTGCGGACGACTGTATGCTCTATTGAACTATCAAGTCGGAGAACGAGTTTCATACTCCACAAAACAGGCCTTGACAATTTACAACGATGGGAAAAGGACTGGCTGATGACATTTCATCCCCAGAAATGTCATGTCTTACACATCGCTAATAAGAGGAAATATATCTCCATCCCATACAATATGTACGGCATCAAATTAGAAGAAGTAGATTCAACTAGTACGTATGCCTCACCATCCACTCAACTGGAACCTTCACATCAACAACACCAGCAAGAAGGCGAATAACACTCGATCATTCCAAAAACGCAACATACATACAGGAAGACCAAAGAGCTACACAACACTGGTGATACATCTGATGGAATTCGCCACTGTCATCCTTTCACCGATACCAACATCAGGAAACTGGAATTAGTGCAACGTAGATCGGCACGAATGGTATTCCTCAACTACCAGAGAATCAGCAGTGTCACGACAATGCTACACCAAACTCCAGTGACCAACACTACAAGAACACAGACCAAGGTAACCATGCTGTATTGTATTGTATCACATGGTAGCTGTCCCTACCACATACCTCACACCGATCACATCTGTTAGACGCCACAGAATATCATACCTAATAACTTGTGTCAGCACTGGCTGTCCGATTAGCGCAGTGGTTAGTGCGCTCGCTTCTCACCAATGCAACCCGGGTTCGATCCTCGGACCGGGAAGTATGTGAGATGGTACGATGGTCGCCAGATCGGACATGTGGGTTTTCTCCGGGTACTCCGTTTTCTTCCCACACGAATTACCACATTAACGCTTTCATCCGCGCCAACGAGAGTGATTAATATAGTTGTTAAAACTTGCTTCGCAATCGACTCGTTATAAAATAAATAAAGTTTAAAATTGTGTCAGAACTCTGCTATCAGAAGTCATATTCTTCAGATACCATCAGACTTTGGAATAGCCTCCCTCAGACAGTCGTAAGCTGCCCTACCATCCACAGTTTCAGGAGTGAAATACAGCCAGTTACTCTCCGATATACTCGTACTGGACGTTTTTAACCGCCACTAAACATATAACTTTTAAACAACATGTAAATAGGTTTAGTATTCACCAGATTGGTGCCAGTACTATATCAGCAAACGAAGAAGAATGTCTCCGTGGCTTAATGGTTACGGTCGTTGTCTTCTAATTGCTTGTCCCTCACTACTGTAGCTTCGAATCACACTTGGGATGTCGTAATTCTTCATCTGAGAAAGCTATCCCGCTGGCTTACATACGGTCGGTGGTTCTAACCGGGTGCTCATGTGTGCATGAAATACTGTATGAATGGGCACCCGTCGTCTTCATCCGGCAAAAGTAGTTGGAGAGTCTAAGCTGTTGGTGCGACTTGAAAAAGAAAATAGTATTTAATGATAACAGTTAAAATTATTCATAGTTGCAAAGTCCGGTAATATAGTGTCGGGGTTTCCTGTCCCCTCCCAGGGCAGTTGTATATAATGCAATGCTGGGTGGTAGACTATCCACAGGTCCATGACAAAGTATACTATGATTGTATGATGTAATATATATACATGTATAGGCATGCGGCGTTTTGACATTGTATCATGAACGTGTTGGAGGTTCCATTCCCGTGTGGTTCTAGGGAAGGAGCATCGAGCTACAGAGATCACCAGTCCGCACTGATGGTCGAGATATGCAGAGCTACCAGTTTGTACCGATGGTCAAGATATTCCTGGCTACCACTCTGAACTGATGGTCGAGGGATTTCCAGCTACCAGTCTGCACCGATGGTCGGGAGATTCCCAGCTACCAGTTTGCACTGATGGTCGAGAGATTCCCAGCTACCAGTCTGCACTGATGGTCGGGAGATTCCCAGCTACCAGTTTGCACTGATGGTCGAGAGATTGCCGGCTACCAACATGCACTGATGATCGAGATATTCCCAGCTACCAGTCTACACTGATGGTCGAGCGATTCCCTGCTACCAGTCTATACTGATGGTAGAGAAATTCCCAGCTACCAGTCTGCACTGATGGTCGGAAGATTCCCGGCTACGAGTATATACTGATGGTCGAGAGATTCCCGGCTACGAGTCTATACTGATGGTTGAGAGATTCCCGGCTACGAGTCTATACTGATGGTCGAGAGATCCCGGCTACGAGTCTATACTGATGGTCGAGAGATTCCTAGTCTCTAGTCTATGTTACACTAAACAATAAAAGCAAAACACTCCATTGCAATGGCCAGCTGGTCGATCTCCTCACGACGTGCACGTCGTGACCGGTGCACATCCCGCAGCAGCAGCGTAGGATACTGGGATCTTCTGGTTGTCGATCTTGCGAAGGGGGAATCTCTCCAAGTATGTGGATCCACGGCTATGGCACATCAGGACAGATCTGCCATCTCTTCCAGGTGGTGTTATAGCTGAACACTGGATTTTCGATCTTTTCGTTTAGAAGAGATGGCGGACCTGAGGGAGCGGCAACGGTCGTGGATCCACGCTCCCCCGATCTATACTGAATCTAGACTTGCTTGCGACAATCGACGACCAGATGTCTGTCAGATCCGTATAAATGCTGCTGCGGGGTGACCAACAGTGAGGAGGGTGGCCCTACAAAGGACCACGTACAGACCAGGCCTTGTCACCCTGGCACGGAAAGAAGTAACCACCAGAGGACGTCTCCATAAGCTTCATAGAAGAAGAATCGCCAGCGAATACAGAAATAATCACCGTAGAATAGGAATAATCATCATAGAAGATGGACATAATCATCGTAGAACACATAATCATCATTGAATAACCAGCACAGAAGAACGAATCACCTTAGGATCTAAACAACTTAGAGAATACAGTCGCCCAAATGCATTTATGCGGTGGCGACTTTAAATAAAACGAACATCATCAGCAATGGCCAGACGGCGTACATGTATTGTTGATGAGTATCTATCTGGCATTTAGGTTGTATATGTCGTTATACATAATGTATTTTCTAATTAAATACAGTATGTTTAAAATTATTTCATACGCCAGCCACGCTCCTGCATACATATTATTATTATGAATTACATACACCCACAGGCTGAACGCAACGTTTAGACACTGACCCCTACCCGGAGGTTGATTTGAAATCCCAAATTTTTAAAATGTTCAAAACGACGCCCAGAAAAAGGATAAATACTATTTTCTGTAGCACAAAACCCTGAAATCTGTGCCAGTTTGTCAACGTCAAGTCACAAATTATGTCTGGTCTCATCGCAACATGTAACGTATCATTAAAACATTCAACAATTTTTACAATGTGTGACAATTCAAAATTCAGAAATAAAAGTTGATGTTTTCTACACGATATCGTCTAGTAGAATGAACTTTTCAATACCTTTTTACACTAGATATTCAAACACTTACGGTCATACCACGAAAAACCCCGTGCAAGGACTGACACATACTACCAATCTACGAAGTACGTTCCGTGGAAAGACAAATAGTTAATGCTATGCACGGGCGAACTTTATTGTCTTCCCTGATGATCGAGAGATTGCCAGCTCCTTGTTTAAGTCATTTGTCATATTGGAGACACTGTTCGCAACTGGCGTGTGTGTGTGTGTTTTACGTTTATTTATCGTCGCTACCGGTTGCCCATATGAGCGACGCCTCCTGAAGAGATTAGTCATTTTCGATTTTTGGAGGATAGTGCAATGATACACACATATACACATTCCGGAGTATCTTCTGGCTCTTTTACGTGCACGGTGTAAAGCACTGACACAAGATCTCGGTTTAATGTCCCATCTGAAAGACTGTTAATTTTATTAGGGTCAGACGGGGGATCGAACGTAAAAACGCACGGGAACAGGCGTCAATATATTTTGCCTGGTCAGTCAAATAAATATATTTTAACACCGAGACTATTAATTGGGGCATATTGAGTTTCTGATCAAGTTTAGCCTGGGGAAACGTGGGGGATTGTCCGTGTAATTATTGACTCGCATTAATCCTATCAGCATGTGACTTAATTAATGACGTACTTGAATCGAAAACGAGATACTGCAATGTTGATAAAACTTTATAATTGGCCGCCATTATTTACGGGTCAACGGAACGATAAATAGATTTTAAAAGTACAATGTGCATCTGATTTGACATATTTACACACTATTCAAGTCGTCCTTAGTTCAATTACGCCGAATCGGCCGCAATCTCGTCGATATAACTCAGAAACGGGACAGTATATGTTTGCAATGTAAATGAGTCTATGGGAGCATTCGTGTATAATCATGCCTTTTCGGCGATTTCCGATAGAATTCCGTTTCTATGGTGTAAGTAGATGGCGCTACGATCGGAAATCAAGTTTCCACAGGCTGTCATTTCGTCATAAGTTAAAAATCGACAGACTGGTAAATAATTCTTACAAAATAAAACGTAGCAACAAACCTTGCGTTTAGTAGATAATACCCGACGGCATTGGTGAATTTCAATATCTTTCTAAATCCTCTCCATTTGCCCCACGGTGTCTGTTTTAATTGAATTACTTGATATGTCGTTTCATAACCACTGTTGTCTAGGTCCTCGCAAGGGGGTTGACATTAATGGGACATACATACTTTGACCTTTCTGCCGATTTTGATTGACAGCTGGCGTTAGCCAATCGCATCGCACCATTCGCGCACACCCCCGGCAACGGTTTATCGCCGCCATCTTGTTAGACAAACAATGCATATTAGACAAACTAGTAACGAGTAGACACATTTGAAAAGGCGCGAATTTGATCGAAATTACGGGTTTTAAATTGTTTTAATGATGTTGAAAATGTGTAGCTTTGGTGTGTGGGTTACATTAGTCGATAATTACGGGTTTTAAATTGTTTTAATGATGTTGAAAATGTGTAGCTTTGGTGTGTGGGTTACATTAGTCGATATCCTGGTGATCGCCGTTAAATTCAACCCATTTCAAAATCCTTGGACAAATCTAAGTGTGTATATGAACCACAAAATACCAGGTAGCTGCTTTAAAAACAATGCATCTATAAAAACACCGACTGACCCCATATAGTCATTCTTTTATCGCAAACACAGCAATCAAATTTAAGCGTGTCACACTGTTTATTGGGAGTAATCAACAACTTACCGGTACATCACAGAGACCGCCGACATAATATCCCGCTATTATCAAGATCAAAGTTTTGCACATCGGAATTTAGCACTGATTGTGCTAATAATTGGTCAATTATAAAATGTGTGCACACAATTATAGTATTGATTACTACATCGAGTCATTGTTTTATCGTTCTGTCAGACAAACGAGTTATTTAGTAAAATTTTAATCAAATCTGATAACGAGTGATCGTGATCTGAAATTATTTTTAGAAAAATAATTACAAATTAATTAATGCTGTCTGTCATTGACAATGGTGAAAAGATGTAGTTACGGGCTGTGTGACAGTGATAGTAGATATCCAGAACGATTGATAGGTGACGTTTAATTCGTGCCATTTCCAAAACCTAAGACAAATCTTGAAAAATGTCTAAGGTGGATTAAGTTGTGTGGACGACCAGCTGAATACATCCAAAATTAATGCAAACATATATATTTGCACAAAAGTAAGTTGAAATTAATTTATTTATGCATAATAAAATATTTCGAAAAAATATATTCTGCATTTATAGATCTACTGTTCACAAGAGATATGTGAGTATAATGGTGATTAAAATTATACGTGGTTCATACATATTGTCGTGGATGGTGGACTAGGGATCAGATAGTAGTAATAGTACCCATGCATGTGCAGAGCTGTGGGATTCCCATATTAGCTCAGTGAACGTACTGGTGTTCAGTTTTTGGGCCTAATGTTCGAGTCTTCTAGGAGGCATAGGGTCGAGTCTCTCAAGACGGTGGCATATTTCATTTCTTTTAATGTCAAAGTTGACACGATGTGGTTGTTCACTCTTCCGTTGACTGCGAAAGCATTTTCCATGAACACTTAACACTCCCTCAACCGTTAAATATATCTGTACTTTAGAGAAATAACCATCACTGACTAACTTAAACCATTGCTGTCTTGCTTTCAACGAGATATTCTTATCTGGGTGAAATAAAACCGAGAAATTCGACGGAATTTATCTAGATTAACTCGATGCAGGACTGCGTTAGATGCCATTTTGTTAGATAGCTCGTCTCGCGTGGTTACAGCGAGCACCGGTAACTATGGGTGGCGTGCCTAAGTAGCGTTTGCAGAAAGGTCAATTCTGTCATGTTCAACGTGCTTTTCTACATCCGGTGTTTCACGCATGCGCGCTTGTGTGTTTACATTTTGGTGTGTTGATAAACAAATCCGCGTATACGACGCTTTGTATTTATTGGAATTTTATCGTTTCTGAGAGACTATTTCGATTTTTGTAAACACACACACATTAGTATTTATATTTTACACAAAACATCCTTTATTACGATATAATGCTGCTTTAATGTGTCCGTTGATTGGCATACAAGATACGCGTTACAGATTATCCAGTTGCTCTCCCACATTTACACGAGACTCGTAATGTCTTGAGATTCGGTTTTGTGTAGATCGTGGGGCAGAAAAAGATCCCATTTAGCTAACATGTTCATACAGTATCCGTAAGAAACTGTACTGAACATCCTCATTCAGATAACATTAACTGTACTGAACATCTCCATTCAGATAACATTAACTGTACTGAACAATCCCCATTCAGATAACATTAACTGTACTGAACATCTCCATTCAGATAACATTAACTGTACTGAACATCCCCATTCAGATAACATTAACTGTACTGAACATCTCCATTCAGATAACATTAACTGTACTGAACATCTCCATTCAGATAACATTAACTGTACTGAACATCCCCATTCAGATAACATTAACTGTACTGAACATCCCCATTCAGATAACATTAACTGTACTGAACATCCCCATTCAGATAACATTAACTGTACTGAACATCCCCATTCAGATAACTGTACTGAACATCTCCATTCAGATAACTGTACTGAACATCTCCATTCAGATAACTGTACTGAACATCTCCATTCAGATAACTGTACTGAACATCTCCATTCAGATAACGGTACTGAACATCTCCATTCAGATAACTGTACTGAACATCTCCATTCAGATAACGGTACTGAACATCTCCATTCAGATAACGGTACTGAACATCCCCATTCAGATAACTGTACTGAACATCTCCATTCAGATAACGGTACTGAACATCCCCATTCAGATAACATTAACTGTACTGAACATCCCCATTCAGATAACATTAACTGTACTGAACATCCCCATTCAGATAACATTAACTGTACTGAACATCTCCATTCAGATAACATTAACTGTACTGAACATCCCCATTCAGATAACATTAACTGTACTGAACATCCCCATTCAGATAACATTAACTGTACTGAACATCCCCATTCAGATAACATTAACTGTACTGAACATCCCCATTCAGATAACATTAACTGTACTGAACATCTCCATTCAGATAACGGTACTGAACATCTCCATTCAGATAACATTAACTGTACTGAACATCCCCATTCAGATAACATTAACTGTACTGAACATCTCCATTCAGATAACATTAACTGTACTGAACATCCCCAGTCAGATAACATTAACGGTACTGAACATCCCCATTCAGATAACATTAACTGTACTGAACATCTCCATTCAGATAACATTAACTGTACTGAACATCCCCATTCAGATAACATTAACTGTACTGAACATCTCCATTCAGATAACGGTACTGAACATCTCCATTCAGATAACATTAACTGTACTGAACATCCCCATTCAGATAACATTAACTGTACTGAACATCTCCATTCAGATAACATTAACTGTACTGAACATCTCCATTCAGATAACATTAACTGTACTGAACATCCCCATTCAGATAACATTAACTGTACTGAACATCCCCATTCAGATAACATTAACTGTACATCCCCATTCAGATAACATTAACTGTACTGAACATCCCCATTCAGATAACATTAACGGTACTGAACATCTCCATTCAGATAACTGTACTGAACATCCCCATTCAGATAACATTAACTGTACTGAACATCCCCATTCAGATAACATTAACTGTACATCCCCATTCAGATAACATTAACTGTACTGAACATCCCCATTCAGATAACATTAACGGTACTGAACATCCCCATTCAGATAACATTAACTGTACTGAACATCCCCATTCAGATAACTGTACTGAACATCTCCATTCAGATAACATTAACTGTACTGAACATCCCCATTCAGATAAAATTAACTGACTGCATTGGGCTTCATGCTGGAATCTTTGTAACATCTCGCATTTGGGTGTCTTTGTTGAATGTTTCCTCAACTAGAATGTGGCACAATTTGGTACGACTTCCAATTTGTTTCGAGAAGACAACATATTCGAACTATTAATGTATGCCAGGATGCTCTGATGACAACTTCGGCATTTCTGCATATATGTAACTGCTTTGGTGATTACATGCTAAGCACAGGTACCACATCATTGTAGGAACTGCTGACAAATGCAGAGCCCTGTTGCCATCTCTCGTTGAAAACTGGATATTGAACACGATTGACGCGAGATCTCCCGTATAATGAGTAAAATAGTTTATGTACTGTCAAATAGTGCAGTAACGAACTGAACCGAGGGCCTACCTAGTGTTTCAGTGAAGGCATCCTCTCGCCATAATGGAGCGTCTCAATTCCAGTTAGCTTCATATAGCTGCTTGGTTTTTTTGTGGATTAAAGTCGCACCGACAGTTATGTCATAATATGGCGGATCTCCTACCAATATTGGTGTAGCAAGTCTTCCGAGTCTGTGATAAAAACATTGCACAAAGCTAAAATTAAACCATGCAAGACTCCCAAGTTCCTCGCTGAGCTGTCTTACAAGTACAGGACACAAGGGTGAAGTATCGATACTCGAGGGGGATTAGAACTTACAACGGCGAGGGTCAAGTAATGTAGTGTGCGAGGCAATCTTAAGCCACTCTGGAGGCTAGTCGACAGGGATTAGAACTTACAACGGCGAGGGTCAAGTAATGTAGTGTGCGAGGCAATCTTAAGCCATTCTGGAGGCTCGTCAATTCAGTTGTGTTTTTTGCTTTCAATGAGTGTCAGTGGTATTCTAGCATACACTTTACGAGTTTAATACAGATGAACAGTCTTCGAGACGATATGATAGGTCTCCGTCTATATTTGTGTCCGGACTATACATGATTGTTCATGCAGTCCGATGATGATGATTGGGCTTATTTACCCTCTGCGATATGTGGTTGAGTGATCTATGTGGTTGAGACCACTAAGATGTTAGTTAACAATAATGTTTTATACTAAGGTGGTTATTTGGTGTGCGTTAGTAATATTATTTGAATGCACAACCCGGCAATAGACTAGGTTACATGCACCAAAATCTATAGGATCAGTCCATAGACTAGGTTACATGCACCAAAATCTATAGGATCAGTCCATAGACTAGGTTACATGCACCAAAATCTATAGGATCAGTTCATAGACTAGGTTACATGCACCAAAATCTATAGGATCAGTCCATAGACTAGGTTACATGCACCAAAATCTATAGGATCAGTCCATAGACTAGGTTACATGCACCAAAATCTATAGGATCAGTCCATAGACTAGGTTACATGCACCAAAATCTATAGGATCAGTCCATAGACTAGGTTACAATCACCACAATCTATAGGATCAGTCCATAGACTAGGTTACAATCACCACAATCTATAGGATCAGTCCATAGACTAGGTTACAAATCTATAGGATCAGTCCATAGACTAGGTTACATGCACCAAAATCTATAGGATCAGTCCATAGACTAGGTTACATGCACCAAAATCTATAGGATCAGTCCATAGACTAGGTTACATGCACCAAAATCTATAGGATCAGTCCATAGACTAGGTTACATGCACCAAAATCTATAGGATCAGTCCATAGACTAGGTTACATGCACCAAAATCTATAGGATCAGTCCATAGACTAGGTTACAAGCACCGAAATCTATAGGATCAGTCCATAGACTAGGTTACAAGCACCGAAATCTATAGGATCAGTCCATAGACTAGGTTACAAGCACCACAATATATAGGATCAGTCCATAGACTAGGTTACAATAACCACAATCTATAGGATCAGTCCATAGACTAGGTTACAAGCACCAAAATCTATAGAATCGGTCCATAGACTAGGTTACAATAACCACAATCTATAGAATCAGTCCATAGACTAGGTTACAAGCACCACAATCTATAGGATCAGTCCATAGACTAGGCTATAAGCACCACAATCTATAGGATCAGTCCATAGACTAGGTTACAAGCACCACAATCTATAGGATCAGTCCATAGACTAGGCTATAAGCACCACAATCTATAGGATCAGTCCATAGACTAGGTTACAATCACCACAATCTATAGGATCAGTCCATAGACTAGGTTACAATCACCACAATCTATAGGATCAGTCCATAGCACAATCTATAGGATCAGTCCATAGACTAGTCTATAAGCACCACAATCTATAGGATCAGTCCATAGACTAGGCTATAAGCACCAACATATATAGGATCAGTCCATAGACTAGGCTATAAGCACCAAAATCTATAGGATCAGTCCATAAGCACCAAAATCTATAGGATCAGTCCATAGACCAGGTTACAAGCACCACAATCTATAGGATCAGTCCATCAACTAGGCTATACGCACCAACATATATAGGATCAGTCCATAGACTAGGCTATAAGCACCAAAATGTATAGGATCAGTCCATAGACTAGGTTACAATCACCACAATCTATAGGATCAGTCCATAGACTAGTCTATAAGCACGCATAGACTAGGTTACAAGCACCAACATCTATAGGATCAGTCCATAGACTAGGCTATAAGCACCACAATCTATAGGGTCAGTCCATAGACTAGGCTATAAGCACCAAAATCTATAGGATCAGTCCATAGACTAGGCTATACGCACCACAATCTATAGGATCAGTCCATAGACTAGGTTACAAGCACCAACATCTATATGATCAGTCCATAGACTAGGCTAGAAGCACCACAATCTATAGGATCAGTCCATAGACTAGGTTACAAGCACCAACATCTATAGGATCAGTCCATAGACTAGGTTACAAGCACCAACATCTATAGGATCAGTCCATAGACTAGGTTACAAGCACCACAATCTATAGGATCAGTCCATAGACTAGGTTACAAGCACCAACATCTATAGGATCAGTCCATAGACTAGGTTACAATCACCACAATCTATAGGATCAGTCCATAGACTAGTCTATAAGCACCACAATCTATAGGATCAGTCCATAGACTAGGTTACAATCACCACAATCTATAGGATCAGTCCATAGACTAGTCTATAAGCACCACAATCTATAGGATCAGTCCATAGACTAGGCTATAAGCACCAACATATATAGGATCAGTCCATAGACTAGGCTATAAGCACCAAAATCTATAGGATCAGTCCATATACCAGGTTACAAGCACCACAATCTATAGGATCAGTCCATAGACTAGGCTATAAGCACCAACATATATAGGATCAGTCCATAGACTAGGCTATAAGCACCAAAATGTATAGGATCAGTCCATAGACTAGGTTACAATCACCACAATCTATAGGATCAGTCCATAGACTAGTCTATAAGCACCAACATCTATAGGATCAGTCCATAGACTAGGTTACAAGCACCAAAATCTATAGGATCAGTCCATAAGCACCAAAATCTATAGGATCAGTCCATAGACTAGGTTACAAGCACCAACATCTATAGGATCAGTCCATAGACTAGGCTATAAGCACCACAATCTATAGGATCAGTCCATAGACTAGGCTATAAGCACCAAAATCTATAGGATCAGTCCATAGACTAGGCTATACGCACCAAAATCTATAGGATCAGTCCATAGACTAGGTTACAAGCACCAACATCTATAGGATCAGTCCATAGACTAGGCTATAAGCACCACAATCTATAGGATCAGTCCATAGACTAGGTTACAAGCACCAACATCTATAGGATCAGTCCATAGACTAGGTTACAAGCACCACAATCTATAGGATCAGTCCAGACTAGGTTACAAGCACCAACATCTATAGGATCAGTCCATAGACTAGGCTGCAATCACCAAAATCTATAGGATCAGTCCATCAACTAGGCTACAAGCACCAACATATATAGGATCAGTCCATAGACTAGGTTACGAGCACCAAAATCTATAGGATCAGTCCATAGACTAGGTTACAATAACCAAAATCTATATTTATGCACCAAACTGCGAACACACGCCACCTGGTAATTACTTTCTTAAAGTTACACTTACAGTTCACAGTGTGGATTATTGGCCCCGGATAAAGACAATTAATGTGTTTATTGAAAATTGAAAGGAACAATTGGCATTGATTTATGTCCGATGACACAGACTATTTGTTCAGCAATTTTCCCCTAGAATACGTCATTATCATTTTGCTATTCGATACTCAGACGTTCTTCCGAGTACTCGTTGCCATCGTTACTATATCCGTGTTCTAATAGTACATACAGTAGATACCATATTGACAGGCCATACTTGCGACATACATCTGAACTTTCCTTTGCTTGAACGATCAATAAGTAACACAATGAACAGCTTCATTTAATTTTTACAGGAACTATGAATAGTCCTTAATAAACATGTGGATGATGTACTACATAGTAACACAGATAAAACAAGTCTACATGAATCCATGAATGAATGCAGTGATCTGTTAATGAAACAACACTCGATGAATGATTTCCCCTTACTTGTCTTGACATGATTTCAACCGGGGTAGAATAGAACTACTGAGTGCTGGACATCCGGACATGCTTTCAACCGGGGTAGAGTAGAACTACTGAGTGCTGGACATCCGGACATGCTTTCAACCGGGGTAGAGTAGAACTACTGAGTGCTGGACATCCGGACATGCTTTCAACCGGGGTAGAGTAGAACTACTGAGTGCTGGACATCCGGACATGCTTTCAACCGGGGTAGAGTAGAACTACTGAGTGCTGGACATCCGGACATGCTTTCAACCGGGGTAGAGTAGAACTACTGAGTGCTGGACATCCGGACATGCTTTCAACCGGGGTAGAGTAGAACTACTGAGTGCTGGACATCCGGACATGCTTTCAACCGGGGTAGAGTAGAACTACTGAGTGCTGGACATCCGGACATGCTTTCAACCGGGGTAGAGTAGAACTACTGAGTGCTGGACATCCGGTCATGCTTTCAACCGGGGTAGAGTAAAACTACTGAGTGCTGGACATCCGGTCATGCTTTCAACCGGGGTAGAGTAAAACTACTGAGTGCTGGACATCCGGACATGCTTTCAACCGGGGTAGAGTAGAACTACAGAGTGCTGGACATCCGTACATGCTTTCAACTGGGGTAGAGTAGAACTACAGAGTGCTGGACATCCGTACATGCTTTCAACCGGGGTAGAGTGGATCTCCGGACATGCTTTCAGCCGGGGTAGTGTAGAACTACCAGTCTCCCTGTGAGCATTGTAAGACAAGATAGCTCACTAGCAGAAGGATTGTGCATACAAGGTTTATCCGTTGGTACCTAGTGAGACGGTAATATATTCCTTTTTAAAATGATATTCTTTGTATGATTATGACATTTCATTCTTTGTGTTCGTGGTTATCAAAATGTTCCACAATAGGAAGTGATGTATCCCATTTGGAGCCGTAACAAACAAAAATAGAAATGGGTATTCATTGGGACACATGAGCAACTTGCAAAACCACAAAGTAGATTTTTTAAAAATATAATGTTAAAAACATGAAGTGCCACAATTCCAGATTGCAGGTCAACACTCAAACGTTGCATGAAATTACCCCCAAGAAACAACATCAAAAAAATTTAATTGGTAGTAACCCAACTTCAGGAGGGTGCCAAGGTTAGTGGACAATTTGGTATTTGGACGCAAGTTCACGACTACCAGACAACAAACATAAACCCCATGCATCTGCCGTGCTATACACCCAACTTAAAACAGGTTAAATACGTCATTCGGCTCAGAAATGATAAGTGCTGTATCAGCTAACATATAAGTAAAACACTCAAGCAGTACCGTACTACGATTGGCTGATTCCCCGATAGCTCAACCAATCAGAAAGCTCAGGACTGGTCGACATGGAAGAGTACAGAACTCTGGTTCAACCAATGTGACACGGATATTTTCATTTGGCTCAACCAATCAGATTGTTAATGACTGACTGACTTACAGAGCTACGAGTGTCACAACCTCGAAACCATTATAGTATTCATACAAAATCCCATTGTTCAGTTGCACTAGACAGTTTAGAGCAATTGGATTATGGGGTGTAGTGCTTGAATACACAAACTGCATTACAAGTCGCAAGGGCTTTAATTATTTGGGCATTTACTGTGCACTTCCAGGCTAATCGGTCAACATTTTGATCTCTTTACCAAACTCTATCTGCCGTGTGTGTCAAACACACCTGAGGTAATAGTTCCACCCGACAGCTCGCCAATAGAGATCCAACCAGAATTGAATAGTGAGTGATGAACGGATTCTCTGTACAGCAACATAACACTGCTTGTAAGGATCCTAGTTCATTGTCCTTGTATCCGCCCGGGCTCTCAGTCAGGTTTCAATATTAAGATTACACGTCCGTGAAATGAATCATCCCGACAGATCGTTCGCATCAAATAAGTCCTGGTCGTACTTTTCTGCCTGAACAATGTGTCCACCAAAATATCTACCATTTAAAGATTGACATCCTTTTTCAACTTCTGAAAAGAAGAATGATGAGATAATATAAGTGTATGTGATTATCCCACACTATATGTATTACTCATATCATGGCCTAGCCCTAAGTTAGATCTTCAATGAATGCAGAACTGTGGTTGCTATATTATGGAGAAGCTTGGTGACTCAGGTCCCAAGTTCCCTTTACATAAATGTAGTCTAGAACATGGAATAACTTCTCCCTCTGCAGAAAGTAGGGATATGTTAGGAAGTACAAGGAGGCTCTCTCTCAATATCTTCCTCTAGTTTACATGAAGAGTTATAATTGACTGGAGCCAAGGATTCTAGTTTATGCATATAGTTGTAATTGACAGGAGCCAAGGATTCTAGTTTATGCATATAGTTGTAATTGACTGGAGCCAAGGATTCTAGT